>QRFJ01006534.1:0-11150 GCA_006176705.1 Cocos nucifera
TGTTAGATATATGTGCCCTAGAAGCCAGAATTGGCTGACACTTGTAATACACTTCTAGGGGCAAAATTGTAATTTTGACTATAATTAATGAAATGGGTTATTTTCTATCACACATGTGTATTTAGTGTCTGTGATACATCCTTTGAGTTAATGGTAATGATAATTCATATTTTCAAGAGTTGAAAATTTAAGACATGAATAATCATTATTAACTCATAAACAGCTCCCGACCATAGGATCATCACGAGGATGGTGATTGATCCGGAAGGTTGGTGTACGATCGCTTCTCTTTAGTAGATGAGTCTTGAGTCTACGGTGTGGAGACACCGGAGCGAGAGTACAGGTACTCGTTAGAGAACGAGGGCACTGAGCGTGACCACCTCGAGTAGTCATTAGGAAGTCTACCTTCTCGTCAATGACTGACTCGATGCTGCAGTAGTGTGTCTGGTTCTTTGACCTGAGATGCATCGGCAGTTCACCTTGAGGGTGTTATAGTTTGACTACACCATTACTCGGTCTCCTAGCCATATGGAACCCTGAGGTGTATGTTGGCTATGACATGTTCATTGTAGGAACTGGATTGCATCAAGATGGGATCTATCTACCTCGGTGGTAGAGGAGCAGCCCTATGATGATCATGAGAATCAAGTCCTGAAGCCCATGGCCATGGCAGAGTGAAATAATAGAAAGAGTTTCTATTTAGATTTTCACATTGGACTCGAATCGAATGATTACATCATATGACAGAGACTAGGGTTTGACGAGTTCACCTTAACCCTAATCTGATCGGGGCTCAAGATAGAAGAACTTAATCACACAGGTAGCTGCACCAAGAGGTTCGCATTCAGCTCTGATGGGTTGCCACCATATACTGCTAGGTGTCACTGGTGGATTTTGGGAGCAATTAGAATGATTTAGATGATCGATCATTCTAGCTGTTCGAATCAGAAGAGTTCTGA
The DNA here is from genome assembly GCA_006176705.1 of Cocos nucifera. NCBI lineage: Eukaryota > Viridiplantae > Streptophyta > Magnoliopsida > Arecales > Arecaceae > Cocos > Cocos nucifera. The sequence continues at coordinate 960 of QRFJ01006534.1, forward strand.
TCCATCGAAAGGAGTTTCGATGATGTCTATGATAGAGATCATGACATATCCCATTACCATACAGAACTGAACCTAACTGGGTCACACAAACAAGGGTTTGAATCTGGTGATCATCAATTGAACTGATCTAGTTCAATTGATCTGAATGAGATTCAATTAGGTTCAAGGAAATCGTGCTAGCACTCGATTGAACCTAACGTTCTTCTTTTACTATCATAAATAAGTTGTCCTGACTGAGCCAAAGGAGTTTGTGCTCAATCAGAGGCCTTCATATGGTCTGACTGGAGGTTGTCCAAGTCAGAATAGGTTGTCTTATTTGTAAGACATTACCTGCCATTTTTGGTCACCTGCCATTTCTTGTTCTTTGACTTTGGTCAAAAGTCTACCTTTGACTGGTCAAACGTTGACCATTCACCCTTTGACTTTTGACCACATGTCATGCACCTATTGGAGAGCTGGTGGGGGCCTGTCCCCCTGCCAGAACCTGGCAAGGAGAAGGGCGCACGCCAAGGGTGGCGTGAGCCCAAGTAGGAGGCGCCTAGGAGTCCTTGTTGGACAAGGACTCCACCTCCCTTTTGGATTCCAATCAGAGTTCTACTAAGAATCCAGTTTGACTGGTCTTAGGCACCCTCTAAGGAGGAATCCAGGGGTCTCTATTCCAACCAATCAGATTTAGATCTGATTTCACAAAGGGTTGTGATTGGTTGAGAGGAAGAGGAGTTGGATCACAAGAGGTCTATAAATAAGACCCTGCGCCCAACCCTAATTCCAATGCTATTAGACACGCCCCAAGGCTGCCTCTCCCCTCCTTCTCCATGCCATAGTCTCTTCTCCCCTTGCTCTCCACGTCCAAAAGGTGTTTTGGACTTAGGTTGGTGCGATTCAGATCAAGGAAAGGCGATCAAAAGCAAGAAGGCTGCGCTGCTGCAAAAGGACGACTGCAGATCTTCAAAAGAGTTTTGAAGATCCTCCAGATCAGATCCAGATCTGATTTTTGGAGGTGTGATAGAGAAGAAGAGGATCTCCAGATCCAACCCGAGTGGATACCGGTAGAGGCCAGGCGCTTGCGTGGCTAAGATCCAGAACCTTCCGCTGCAATCAGGATCATCTACAGGGTAATAGGATTACCCAAATCAGGTAAATTAAATTTGATTTAATTTATCTTATTTTATTTTATTTATTAAAATAATAAGAATCAGATCTGAAACATATCAAGATCTGATTGAGATCAAGAGAAAATTTTTGAAATATATCTCTTGATCTAATCAGATCTGGACGAACCTGGACCGGGAAATCAGGATTTCCCTTCAACTGGTATCAGAGCCATGGTTCTAAAATTGTTTAGATCTGATTTTAATTTTATTTTAATTAGAAAATAAAGTGATTTCAGATGTCACATGAGATGTGATCAGATCTGAAATCAGAAAAATTAAAATTAAATGATTTGGATCTAAGAACATGAAGATATGCATGACTAGTTCTAGAATAGAATAGTTCTATAGAATAGTTTTGCATGTCTTTGATTTAATCTGATTAAATCATATTTTAGATCTTCTTATTTACTATTTTCTGATATTATAAGTGTTATAATAACATCTGATAAACAGCAAATAAAAATTATTTAATTTTAAATATCATATGAGATATGATAGATGCATGACTAGACTAGTTGTAGAATAGTTCTACATAATTATCTAGATTAGAATTTATTTTGATTAGATCAATTTAAATCTAATTTTTTAGATTATTATGAGATAATTTAGATCTGAAAATATGCATGATTTGATACATGAGATGTATGCAAAATATGCCATTGATTAGATCTAAATTTGTATATGAGATATATGATATAGATCTATAACTGTTTTGTAGATTTACATGTTCCTGATTAAGGCGTTCCTCTTGGCCGTCCGGTCATAAGAACGAAGAAGGGTTTAAAGGCCCTCTCTTCCCATTCGATGGGGTGTTCTTATGACGTGTAGGGGTGCTGCGTGTTCGTCCTTAATCAGAAACCCAAAACTTACTTTCTGCAAAACCCTAGATCCTGAAACCCTAGGATTTATTGTGCATATTTTGTTTATGAACCCAACTTAATTAAGAATTAAGTTTATGGAATATTAATTAGGTCTAAAATTGAGAATTTCAGATCTAAGACATATTCATAATACTGGGTTCGGGCTTGGGTAGCTCAATTAGGTCTAAGCGGTTGATCAAACCGAATCAAGAGTTGGTTAGATGGGATCAACAATGCTTAAATTGACCAGCCTAATAGGATTAAGTCTGGGTCAAGATCGAGTCACGATCAAGCAAGACCTAATTAGGCTCAGAGGTTAGAGTCTGGATTGTAGGCTAACCCAATTGGTTCTGACTCAACAATTTGGTGTCTAAGGTAAGTTTGGCACAGACGACCGACTGGTTTTTAATTGGAAGCTACTCGACCTGAATGCGTTCTTGTGCGAGTTAACGGCATATTCCTTCCACCGGTCTCACTTACCTGGCCATATCTGTTGACACAGTTCTGATCTGAGGTGGTCAATAATCCGAGCTGACCCATGCCACTAGGTTAGTCATAATTGTTATGACTAAGCCAAGTCTAGTTTAATGAGACCTGAATCAATTCTCCCTAAGAAAAGATTAAGTCCGAGGTCTTCCACCATTGTAGACGTGCGGGCCCTTCCCGGGGTTGATTGTTCTCGGCTGGATACAGTGGCTCAGTTGCACCGGGAAGACGCAACCATGTCTATTAGGCATTGGATGCTATGGGCTGGAGGATGAGTTGGGCTCAATATTCCGGATACGGTGAGAGACCCAATTAGGAACCCAGTCTATGCAAATGGTGGGTCTGACTTAACTAAGGAGTGGATCAATATTCCGGATACGGTGAGATTCATGAATTAGAGACCAAGTTTGGGTGCACCATGATTAGAGAATCATTGAACAAGAGTTGTTCACTCATTGGCTAACCCATCACCAATAACTGTTAGGTGAGGTGATGAGTCAGTTGGTGAGACCGCACCACCCACTAGAAATCATCAATCGTGGAGATTTTCGCATCTCTACAGAGGGAGTGTAGGGATCCGAGAAAATAGTGGGAGCTAATTTGTTTAAAAATAAAATCCCTAAACAAATTGGTCAAGTCAAAATTACAGTATCTAACTAGAATCTTTGACTCTCTACAGGAAAATGTCTGCGTCCAACCCACTGGCACGTATCCTAGACACACATAGACTGACTGGACCCAATTATAAAGATTGGCTCAGGAACTACAAAATTGTTTTGGGTTCAGAGAAGTTAACACATGTTTTGGACCAGGACCCTCCCACCTTACCAGCTCGTCCATCCACTGAACAGAGAGCGTCTCTGGAAAAATGGATTGACGAAGACAATAAGGCCAGATACTACATGTTGGGCTCGATGTCTGATGAGCTCCAGCGCCAACATGAAGATATCGGGACTGCTCGCCAAATGTTGGCTCACCTACAGGAGATGTTTGGTGAACAGAGTCGCGCAGCCAAATATCAAGTCACGAAACGACTTTTTAAGGCTAAGATGCGTGATGGGCAGTCAGTCCAAGATCACTGTCTGACAATGATCAAGGACATGGAAGAGCTTGAGAAGCTCGGTGTGAAGTTGGACTTGGACTTGCAGAACGATATTATTCTGCAATCCTTGACTGATGCATATGGGCAATTCATCATGAATTACCACATGCATAAACTTCAGAAATTCCTTGGCCGAGTTGATGAATATGCTGGTTACCGCTGAGCTTTCTATGAAAGGTTCTAAAGGCTCAGTTCTTGCTATGGAACGGACTTCTTCCAAAAGAAAGTCTTATGGAAAGAAAAAGAAGTCTGTGAAAAAGCAAAAGGTAGAAGGATCAAAGAAGAAGAAGGCAGAACCGAAGAAGAAGGTCGATGGCAAAGGAAAGTGTTTCCATTGCAACAGCGACGGCCATTGGAAGCGGAACTGCCCTACTTACCTGGCCACCCTGAAAGAACAAGAAGGAAGGTCCTTCTGGAGGTATGCTCGTTATTGAGTCTAACCTTACGATTTCTTCTGCATCCAGTTGGGTGCTTGACTCTGGTTCTAGTGCTCATCTGTGCACTTCTATGCAGGGTCTTGAGGATAGCAGGAGGCTGAGGGATGGAGACATGATCCTACGCATCGGTAATGGAGCAAGAGTTGCTGCAGTAGCCGTGGGAACATACCCTCTGCGATTACCATCTGGTTTAGACTTAGTTTTAAAAGACTGTTATTATGTGCCTGCAGCTAGCAGGAATTTGATTTCTGTTTCATGCTTAGCACAAGAAGGTTATGTGATCACCTTCTTTAAGGACCATTGTAACATTCTTTATGAAAGAAATAAAATTGCAAATGGTTTCCTTGTTAATGGTCTTTATCAGTTGCATATTGATGTACCTATTTTAACTATCGAGCAAAACGTGAATGCCAAACGACCTAGGGATAGTCCAAACGACAGATATCTATGGCACCTGAGATTAGGTCATATAGCAGAAGATAGGATTAACAAATTGGAGAAAAATGGGCTATTGAGTCCATTGACTTTTGAGTCATATCCAACTTGTGAATCTTGTCTTCAAGGCAAAATGACTAAACTCCCTTTTGTTGGACATGGGGAGAGGGCCACAGATCTCCTTGCCCTAGTACATACTGATGTGTGCGGCCCATTCGATGTGCCGGCTAGAGGCAATTTTGTCTACTTCATTACCTTTACCGATGATCTGTCTAGGTATGGGTATGTGTATCTTATGAGACATAAGTCTGAAGCCTTTGAAAAGTTCAAAGAATTCAGACATGAAGTAGAAAAACAAACTGGAAAACCCATTAAGGTTCTTCGATCAGATCGAGGAGGTGAATACCTTAGCCGGGAATTCCTAGACTATCTTAAGGAAAATGGCATAGTCTCTCAATGGACTCCACCAGGAACACCTCAACTCAACGGGGTTTCAGAACGGAGAAATCGGACTCTATTGGATATGGTTCGATCCATGATGAGCTTCACAGACCTCCCAGATTTTCTTTGGGGACATTCATTATTAACTTCAATCTATTTACTGAATAGGGTTCCCTCTAAAACCGTTCCTACCACACCGTATGAGATATGGCACGGTAAGAAACCAAGTCTGAGTCATCTCAGAATTTGGGGTTGTCCGGCTTATGTCAAAAGACAACAAGCGGACAAGTTAGAGTTTAGGTCCTTTAGAGCTCGATTCATAGGATATCCTAAAGAGTCATTAGGATACTATTTCTACATTCCAGAAGACCACAATGTGATTGTGAGTCGACATGCCATATTTCTTGAAAAATAGTTTATTCAAGATAGTGGCATTGGAAAGCAGATTAAGCTTGATGAGAAAGTCTCACAAGCAGAACGAGCTAAGGACCAAGTGGAACCAAATCAGGTTGAGCCAATAAGAACACTACCTCCTCCACCTCGTAGATCGGAAAGAGTTTCCCGTCCCCCTGAAAGATACTTAGGTATTATTTCAGAGGATGTAGAGGAAATGTTCCTCATAGGTAATGGTGCTCATGGTGATGATCCCAAAACCTACAACGAGGCGATATCAGATATCGACTCCGAGAAATGGCTTGAGGCAATGAAGTCAGAGATCGACTCGATGCACTCAAACCAAGTCTGGACCTTGGTAGATCCACCAGAAGGTATAGTACCTATTGGGTGTAAATGGATCTTCAAGAGAAAGATTGGTGCAGATGGGAATGTGGAGACATTCAAGGCTAGACTGGTGGCAAAAGGTTATAGTCAACGTGAAGGCATTGACTATCAGGATACCTTTTCCCCGGTAGCTATGCTAAAATCCATCCGCACATTGCTTGCCGTTGCAGCCTATTTCGATTATGAAATATGGCAAATGGACGTGAAAACGGCATTCCTAAATGGATATCTTGAGGAAGATATCTATATGGAACAGCCGCTAGGTTTCACATCCAGTGATACTGATCACAAGGTTTGCAAGCTGCAAAGGTCCATATATGGACTTAAGCAAGCATCTCGGAGCTGGAACACTCGTTTCAATGATGTGATCAAAAAGTTTGGTTTCATCAAAAATGAAGAGGAACCATGTGTTTTCAAAAGGGTCAGTGGGAGCGCTGTTGTCTTCCTCGTATTGTACGTGGATGACATCCTCCTTATTGGGAATGATATTCCCATGTTGACATCAGTCAAGATGTGGTTGTCTAAGGAATTCTCCATGAAAGACCTAGGTGAAGCATCCTTTATTCTAGGAATTAAGGTCTATAGGGATAGACCGAATAGGATGCTAGGACTTTCACAGAAAATGTACATAGAGGAAGTACTAAAGAGGTTTAGTATGGAAAACTCTAAGAGGGGATTAATACCCTTCAGACATGGTATTCATCTTTCCAAGAAGATGTGCCCCAGCACACCTGAGGAAATAGAACGCATGAGCAAGATCCCTTATGCTTCTGCAATAGGGAGCCTCATGTATGCCATGCTATGTACACGACCTGATATAGCCCATGCTGTGAGTGTCACAAGCAGATATCAGTCAAATCCAGGTGAAGAACACTGGACTTCTGTGAAATGTATCCTTAAGTACTTGAGAAGAACTAAGGATATGATGTTGGTCTTTGGTAATGGAGAACTCCAAGTTCAGGGATACACAGACTCGGACTTCATGTCCGATATAGATGATCGAAAGTCGACATCTGGAAGTCTGTTTGTGTGCAATGGTGGAGCTGTCAGCTGGAAGAGTTCCAAGCAAACTGTGATAGCAGATTCCACCATGGAAGCAGAATATATAGCTGCATCAGAAGGCTGCAAAGGAAGCATTCTGGTACAAGAAGTTTGCTGCAGAAATTGGAGTAATGCCATCAGATGCCATTCCTCTTTACTGCGACAACAATGGCGCCATAGCCCTTGCTAAGGAGCCGAGGTCTCACCAGAAGTCCAAGCACATTGAGCGGCGATATCATCTCATCCGCGATTACCTTGAGAAAGGTTACGTTGAGGTCAAGAGAGTCAACTCCACAGATAATGTGGCAGACCCACTTACAAAGCCGTTGGGCCAGCAGAAGATCGAAGCCCACCTTGAGAAGATGGGACTTAGACTTGTAGCCAATTGGCTTTAGGACAAGTGGGAGATTGTTAGATATATGTGCCCTAGAAGCCAGAATTGGCTGACACTTGTAATACACTTCTAGGGGCAAAATTGTAATTTTGACTATAATTAATGAAATGGGTTATTTTCTATCACACATGTGTATTTAGTGTCTGTGATACATCCTTTGAGTTAATGGTAATGATAATTCATATTTTCAAGAGTTGAAAATTTAAGACATGAATAATCATTATTAACTCATAAACAGCTCCCGACCATAGGATCATCACGAGGATGGTGATTGATCCGGAAGGTTGGTGTACGATCGCTTCTCTTTAGTAGATGAGTCTTGAGTCTACGGTGTGGAGACACCGGAGCGAGAGTACAGGTACTCGTTAGAGAACGAGGGCACTGAGCGTGACCACCTCGAGTAGTCATTAGGAAGTCTACCTTCTCGTCAATGACTGACTCGATGCTGCAGTAGTGTGTCTGGTTCTTTGACCTGAGATGCATCGGCAGTTCACCTTGAGGGTGTTATAGTTTGACTACACCATTACTCGGTCTCCTAGCCATATGGAACCCTGAGGTGTATGTTGGCTGTGACATGTTCATTGTAGGAACTGGATTGCATCAAGATGGGATCTATCTACCTCGGTGGTAGAGGAGCAGCCCTATGATGAATCATGAGAATCAAGTCCTGAAGCCCATGGCCATGGCAGAGTGAAATAATAGAAAGAGTTTCTATTTAGATTTTCACATTGGACTCGAATCGAATGATTACATCATATGACAGAGACTAGGGTTTGACGAGTTCACCTTAACCCTAATCTGATCGGGGCTCAAGATAGAAGAACTTAATCACACAGGTAGCTGCACCAAGAGGTTCGCATTCAGCTCTGATGGGTTGCCACCATATACTGCTAGGTGTCACTGGTGGATTTTGGGAGCAATTAGAATGATTTAGATGATCGATCATTCTAGCTGTTCGAATCAGAAGAGTTCTGATCCATCGAAAGGAGTTTCGATGATGTCTATGATAGAGATCATGACATATCCCATTACCATACAGAACTGAACCTAACTGGGTCACACAAACAAGGGTTTGAATCTGGTGATCATCAATTGAACTGATCTAGTTCAATTGATCTGAATGAGATTCAATTAGGTTCAAGGAAATCGTGCTAGCACTCGATTGAACCTAACGTTCTTCTTTTACTATCACAAATAAGTTGTCCTGACTGAGCCAAAGGAGTTTGTGCTCAATCAGAGGCCTTCATATGGTCTGACTGGAGGTTGTCCAAGTCAGAATAGGTTGTCTTATTTGTAAGACATTACCTGCCATTTTTGGTCACCTGCCATTTCTTGTTCTTTGACTTTGGTCAAAAGTCTACCTTTGACTGGTCAAACGTTGACCATTCACCCTTTGACTTTTGACCACATGTCATGCACCTATTGGAGAGCTGGTGGGGGCCTGTCCCCCTGCCAGAACCTGGCAAGGAGAAGGGCGCACGCCAAGGGTGGCGTGAGCCCAAGTAGGAGGCGCCTAGGAGTCCTTGTTGGACAAGGACTCCACCTCCCTTTTGGATTCCAATCAGAGTTCTACTAAGAATCCAGTTTGACTGGTCTTAGGCGCCCTCTAAGGAGGAATCCAGGGGTCTCTATTCCAACCAATCAGATTTAGATCTGATTTCACAAAGGGTTGTGATTGGTTGAGAGGAAGAGGAGTTGGATCACAAGAGGTCTATAAATAAGACCCTGCGCCCAACCCTAATTCCAATGCTATTAGACACGCCCCAAGGCTGCCTCTCCCCTCCTTCTCCATGCCATAGTCTCTTCTCCCCTTGCTCTCCACGTCCAAAAGGTGTTTTGGACTTTGGTTGGTGCGATTCAGATCAAGGAAAGGCGATCAAAAGCAAGAAGGCTGCGCTGCTGCAAAAGGACGACTGCAGATCTTCAAAAGAGTTTTGAAGATCCTCCAGATCAGATCCAGATCTGATTTTTGGAGGTGTGATAGAGAAGAAGAGGATCTCCAGATCCAACCCGAGTGGATACCGGTAGAGGCCAGGCGCTTGCGTGGCTAAGATCCAGAACCTTCCGCTGCAATCAGGATCATCTACAGGGTAATAGGATTACCCAAATCAGGTAAATTAAATTTGATTTAATTTATCTTGTTTTATTTTATTTATTAAAATAATAAGAATCAGATCTGAAACATATCAAGATCTGATTGAGATCAAGAGAAAATTTTTGAAATATATCTCTTGATCTAATCAGATCTGGACGACCATGGACCGGGAAATCAGGATTTCCGTTCAGAGTGAACAACTCTTATCCAATAATTTTCTAATCATGGTGCACCTAGACTTGGTCTCTAATTCATGAATCTCACCATGTCTGGAATATTGATCCACTCCTTAGTTAAGTCAGACCCATCATTTGCATAGATTGGATTTTTAATTGGGTCTCTCATCGTATCTAGAATATTGGGCTCAATCCATCCTCCAGCTCGTAGCATCCAATGCCTAATAAATATGGTTGCATCTTTCTGGTGCAACTGAACCACTGTGACTAGTCGAGAACAATCAACCCTGGGAAGGGCCTGCACATCTACAATGGTGGAAGACCTTGGACTTAATCTTTTCTTAGGAATATTTGATTTAGGTCTCTTTAAACATGACTTGATATAGCCATAACCATTATGACTTAACCTAGGTGGCATGGGTTAGCTTGGATTGTTAGCCATCTTAGATCAGGACTGAGCTGACAAATATGGCCAGGTAAGTGAGATCGATGGAAGGGATATGCCATTCAACTCGATAAGAATGCATTCAAGTCGAGTAGCTCCTAATTAAAAATCAATCGATCATATCTGCCAAACTTATCTTAGAACACCAAATTATTGAGCCAGAACTAGTTGGGTTAGCCTACAATCCAGACTCTAACCACTGAGCCTAATTAGGTCTTGACTTGATCGATCACTCATGTGACTCAACCTTGACCTAGACTTAATCCTATTAGGCAGGTCAATTTGAGCACTCTTGATCCCGTCTAATGAACTTTTGATTCGATTTGATCAACCACTAGACCTAAT
>QRFJ01006536.1:0-50597 GCA_006176705.1 Cocos nucifera
GCAATTTATATTTTTTCATTAAGAATGTTACATATTGGTCCCTTAAAAGAAGGTGATCAATAACCTTCTTGTGCTAAGCATGAAACAGAAATCAAAATTTCTGCTAGCTGCAGGCAGCATAATAAACGTTTTTAAAAACTAAGTCAAACCAATGGGTAATCAAGAGGGTATTGTTCACCGACGGCGTACTGCAGCAACTCTTGCTCTCAAGACCAGGAATCATGTCTCCATCCTCCACTCCTCTTATCTTCAAAACCCTGCATAGAAAGTGCACAGATGAGCACTAGAACCAGAGTCAAGCACCACTGGAATGCAGAAGAAACCATAAGGTTAGACTCAATAACAAGCATACTTCAGAAGGACTTCTTTGTTCTTTAGGGTGCCAGGTAAGTAGGGGCAGTTCCGCTTCCAATGGCCTCGCTGTTTGCAAATGGAACACTTTTCTTTGCCATCGACCGTTCTCTCGGTTTCTGCCTTCTTCCTTCTTTGATCTTCTACCTTTTGCTTTTTCAACAGACTTCTTTTTTTTTCCATAAGACTTCTTTTGGAAGAATCCGTTCCATAGCAGAACTGAGCCTTTAGAAAATCCCTTTATAGAAAGCTCAGCAGTAACGGCATATTCATCAACTCGAGCAACAACGGAATTCTGAAGTTTAAATTGCATGTGGTATTTCATGATGAACTTGCCCATATGCATCAGTCAAGGATATGCAGAATCAATATATTCTGATAGTCCAAGTCCAACTTTCACACCGAGCCTTCTCAAGCTTTCCATGTCCTTGATCATTGTTTCAGACAGTGATCTTGGACTACTGCCCATCACGCATCTTAGCCTTAAAAAAGTCGTTTTCGTGACTTGATATTTGGCTGCACGACTCTGTTTCACCAAACATCTCCTGCAGGTGAGCCAACATTTGGCGAGCAAGTCCCGATATCTTCATGTTGGCGCTGGAGTCATCAGACATCGAGCCCAACATGTTAGTATCTGGCCTTATTATCTTCGTCAATCCATTTTTCAGAGACGCTCTCCTGTTCAGTGGATGGACGAGCGATAAGGTGGGGAGGGTCCTGGTCCAAAACATGTTGTTAACTTTCTCTGAACCCAAAATAATTTTGTAGTTCCTGAGGCCAATCTTTATAATTGGGTCCAGTCAGTCTATGTGTGTCTAGGATACGTGCCAGTGGTTGGACGCAGATATTTTCCTGTAGAGAGTCAAAGATTCTAGTTAGATACTGTAATTTTGTACTTGACCAATTTTGTTTAGAGATTTTATTTTTAAAAAAATTAGGCTCCCACTATTTTCTCGGATCCCTACACTCCCTTTGTAGAGATGCGAAAAATCTCCATGATTGATGATTCTAGTGGATGGTGCGGTCTCACAACTGACTCATCACCTCACTACAGTTATTGGTGATGGGTTAGCCAATATGATGAACAACTCTTGTTCAATGATTCTCTAATCATGGTGCACCCAAACTTGGTCTCTAATTCATGGATCTCACCGTATTCGGAATATTGATCCACTCCTTAGTTTAAGTCAGACCCACACATTTGCATAGACTGGGTTCCTAATTGGGTCTCTCACCGTATCCGGGAATTATTGAGCCCAACTCATCCTCCAGCCCATAGCATCCAATGCCTAATAGACATGTTGCGTCTTTCCCAGTGCAACTGAGCCACTGTATCCAGCCGAGAACAATCAACCCTGGGAAGGCCCGCACGTCTACAATGGTGGAAGACCTCGGACTTAATCTTTTCTTAGGGAGAATTGATTCAGGTCTCATTGAACTAGACTTGGCTTAGTCATAACAATTATGACTAACCTAGTGGCATGGGTCAGCTCGGATTATTGACCACCTCAGATCAGAACTGTGTCAATAGATTGGCCAGGTAAGTGAGACGGTTGGAAGGGATATGTCGTTAATTCGCACAAGAATGCATTCAGGTCGAGTAGCTTCCAATAAAAAACCAGTCGGTCGTATGTGCCAAACTTACCTTAGACACCAAATTATTGAGTCAGAACCAATTGGGTTAGCCTACAATCTAGACTCTAACCTCTGAGCCTAATTAGGTCTTGCTTGATCGTGACTCGATCGATCTTGACCCAGACTTAATCCTATTAGGCTGGTCAATTTAAGCATTGTTGATCCCATCTAACCAACTCTTGATTCGGTTTGATCAACCGCTTAGACCTAATTGAGCTACCCAAGCCCGAACCCAGTATTATGAATATGTCTTAGATCTGAAATTCTCAATTTTAGACCTAATTAATATTCCATAAACTTAATTCTTAATTAAGTTGGGTTCATAAACAAAATATGCACAATAAATCCTAGGGTTTCAGGATCTAGGGTTTTGCAGAAAGTAAGTTTTGGGTTTCTGATTAAGGACGAACACGCAGCACCCCTACACGTCATAAGAACACCCCATCGAATGGGAAGAGAGGGCCTTTAAACCCTTCTTCGTTCTTATGACCGGACGGCCAAGAGGAACGCCTTAATCAGGAACATGTAAATCTACAAAACAGTTATAGATCTATATCATATATCTCATATACAAATTTAGATCTAATCAAGGCATATTTTGCATACATCTCATGTATCAAATCATGCATGTTTTCAGATCTAAATTATCACATAATAATCTAAAAAATTAGATTTAAATTAATCTAATCAAAATAAATTCTAATCTAGACAATTATGTAGAACTATTCTACAATTAGTCTAGTCATGCATCTATCATATCTCATATGATATTTAAAATTAAATAATTTTTATTTGCTGTTTATCAGATGTTATTATAACACTTATAATATCAGAAAATAGTAAATAAGAAGATCTAAAATATGATTTAATCAGATTAAATCAAAGACATGCAAAACTATTCTATAGAACTATTCTATTCTAGAACTAGTCATGCATATCTTCATGTTCTTAGATCCAAATCATTTAATTTTAATTTTTTCTAATTTCAGATCTGATCACATCTCATGTGACATCTAAAATCACTTTATTTTCTAATTAAAATAAAATTAAAATTAGATCTAAACAATCTAGAACCATGGCTCTGATACCAGTTGAAGGGAAATCCTGATTTCCCGGTCCAGGTTCGTCCAGATCTGATTAGATCAAGAGATATATTTCAAAAATTTTCTCTTGATCTCAATCAGATCTTGATATATTTCAGATCTGATTCTTATTATTTTAATAAATAAAATAAAACAAGATAAATTAAATCAAATTCAATTTACCTGATTTGGGTAATCCTATTACCCTGTAGATGATCCTGATTGCAGCGGAAGGTTCTGGATCTAGCCACGCAAGCGCCTGGCCTCTATCGGTATCCACTTGGGTTGGATCTAGAGACCTCTTCTTCTCTATCACACCTCCAAAAATCAGATCTGGATCTGATCTGGAGGATCTTCAAAACTCTTTTGAAGATCTGCAGTCGTCCTTTTGCAGCAGCGTAGCCTTCTTGATTTTGATCGCCTTTCCTTGATCTGAATTCGCACCAACCTAAATCCAAAACACTTTTGAACGTGGAGAGCAAGGGGAGAAGAGACTATGGCATGGAGAAGGAGGGGAGAGGCAGCCTTGGGGCGTGTCTAATAGCATTCACTTAGGATTAGGGTTGGGCGCAGGGTCTTATTTATAGACCTCTTGTGATCCAACTCCTCTTCCTCTCAACCAATCACAACCCTTTATGAAATCAGATCTAAATCTGATTGGTTGGAATAGAGACCCCTGGATTCCTCCTTAGAGGGCATCTAAGACCAGTCAAACTGGATTCTTAGTAGAACTCTGATTGGAATCCAAAAGGAAGGTGGAGTCCTTGTCCAACAAGGACTCCTAGGCGCCTCCTACTTGGGCTCACGCCACCCTTGGCGTGCGCCCTTCTCCTTGCCAGGTTCTGGCAGGGGGACAGGCCCCCACCAGCTCTCCAATAGGTGCATGACATGTGGTCAAAAGTCAAAGGATCAATGGTCAACGTTTGACCAGTCAAAGGTAGACTTTTGACCAAAGTCAAAGAACAAGAAATGGCAGGTGACCAAAAATGGCAGGTAATATCTTACAAATAAGACAACCTATTCTGACTTGGACAACCTCCAGTCAGACCATATGAAGGCCTCTAATTGAGCACAAACTCCTTTGGCTCAGTCAGGACAACTTATTTATGATAGTAAAAGAAGAACGTTAGGTTCAATCGAGTGCTAGCACGATTTCTTTGAACCTAATTGAATCTCATTCAGATCAATTAAACTAGATCAGTTCAATTGATGATCACCAGTTTCAAACCCTTGTTTGTGTGACCCAGTTAGGTTCAGTTCTGTATGGTAATGGGATATGTCATGATCTCTATCATAGACATCATCGAAACTCCTTTCGATGGATCAGAACTCTTCTGATTCAAACAGCTAGAATGATCGATCATCTAAATCATTCTAATTGCTCCCAAAATCCACCAGTGACACCTAGCAGTATATGGTGGCAACCCATCAGAGCTGAATGCGAACCTCTTAGTGCAGCTACCTGTGTGATTAAGTTCTTCTATCTTGAGCCCCGATCAGATTAGGGTTAAGGTGAACTCGTCAAACCCTAGTCTCTGTCATATGATGTAATCATTCGATTCGAGTCCAATGTGAAAATCTAAACAGAAACTCTTTCTATTATTTCACTCTGCCATGGCCATGGGCTTCAGGACTTGATTCTCATGATCATCATAGGGCTACTCCTCTACCACCGAGGTAGATAGATCCCATCTTGATGCAATCCAGTTCCTACAATGAACATGTCACAGCCAACATACACCTCAGGGTTCCATATGGCTAGGAGACCGAGTAATGGTGTAGTCAAACTATAACACCCTCAAGGTGAACTGCCGATGCATCTCAGGTCAAAGAACCAGACACACTACTGCAGCATCGAGTCAGTCATTGACGAGAAGGTAGACTTCCTAATGACTACTCGAGGTGGTCACGCTCAGTGCCCTCGTTCTCTAACGAGTACCTGTACTCTCGCTCCGGTGTCTCCACACCGTAGACTCAAGACTCATCTACTAAAGAGAAGCGATCGTACACCAATCTTTCGGATCAATCACCATCCTCGTGATGATCCTATGGTCGGGAGCTGTTTATGAGTTAATAATGATTATTCATGTCTTAAATTTTCAACTCTTGAAAATATAAATTATCATTACCATTAACTCAAAGGATGTATCACAGACACTAAATACACATGTGTGATAGAAAATAACCCATTTCATTAATTATAGTCAAAATTACAATTTTGCCCCTAGAAGTGTATTATAAGTGTCAGCCAATTCTGGCTTCTAGGGCACATATATCTAACACAAAATTCTTGTTTCAAAGCTTTCTTGTCTATTTCAAATTCCTCTGAGATTGTACAAATCTCAGGGTCTTTTGATTTAGCCAATTATGAATATGTTGGAGAAATTGGTGGAGAACTATTTGGTTCATATTGTGTTTGCAGAATCTTTGATCCAAAATTTACTTGTTCAAGTCTTGAGGCTACTGTTGCTGAACAACTTTGCCTGGATGGTATTAATTATGAGATTGAAGATGGGTCTAGTCTGCAGCTATGACTGTGGACTAACTTATTTCTATGAAACTTGATTGAAACATCACCATCAGGATGGATGGTGATAGTTTCAAGATGAGATTCTTCTTATCTGATTGTAGGAACTGCTTTTTGTAAAAGCCAGTTACTTGGAAGGGTAATTTGATCCCAAATAAGGGTCTTGGGGACATAAATATTATCTTTATTTTGATCAGTTTTGAAATATTCTATTTGGCCAAAAGATTTGCTATTGATGGTCCCTATGTGATTTAGGGTATTAAGAGTTTTGAAGTAGACTCTAATTAAGATTGCAGCAAAGATTGATCCTGGGAGCATGTTTAAATTATGAAACTTGACTTCTAATTCCAAGGCTTTTAAGATGTTCTTGTCTTTAATCTTGATTATTAAGTCTGTGTTGCAATTGAAATAAATTGGTCCTTCAAGAAGGCTTGATTCAACCATTCCCATAAGGGAATCCTTGAATTGAAAATGTCTACCATCCTTTAAACATAAAAGGATTGCAAAATCAAGTCCTCTTCTTATCAGTGGCTTCATAGCTACTTGAACGAGCCATATGTGTAGAAACTCATATTTTGATTTGTGAGGGCTAATGATGTCTTGGGTCAAGATTGGGATCAATTCATGATCTCTTGAGATTGTGATTATCTTTTCCATTGTCTTGATCCTATTATCTGGAATAAACCAATTAGTTTTGTACACAAAACATCTAGGTACTCTTGGTACAATCCACTTTTCTTGATTCTTGTTAGAGAACTCAACTAGAGTTCCTTCCTGACTTGTTCCTTCACCTCATGAAGAAGAACTAGTAGAAGAGGTCCTAGATAAGAAATTCATTTTCACCACTGAATCTCCTGCTGCGGACTGTCAACGACTTATGCCTTTTCATCCTTTAAAATGCCTTCACACGGCTTCAGAATGGGCTATTTAACAGCTACGCGACTTGGAGATCATACAACAATAGGCCAACTCAACAGTTGGAATGAACTCTTGATCTAAGGGTTGCCCTTACAGTACCTCTTCCCCCACAGGCTCTGATACCAAAATGGGATCACTAGGACCAAAAGTTCTAATACCAAAATGAGATCACTGGGACCAAAGGCTCTAATACCAATGAAGGATGCAGTAAGGGGTCCAAAAGAAGGAGGATATACTTGGAGGCTAACCATAGAAGGGAGACTCCTCACGCAAGCATAAACCCTTACTTAAGGTTCTTGATACACTTGGAATAGAACTGAGGTTTTGATCAAATCAAAGAAGAGAAACTAATTGGGACCCCTAAAAGGATTTGGAATAGGGGGTAGTACTAAGGTAACTAACCTTCCTTTGTACAATACAATTGGTTCCTAACAGATGATAAGGCCAAAGAACTTGGAAGAGAACTATTGCAATACTATTGAAATAGTAAAATTGACATAAATTGAAACAATAATTTGTCTAAGCTTGAATAGTATAAAATTGAAATTAATTGAAATAATAACTTGCATATAGGAATTTGGAAATAGTATTCTTGAAAATTAAACTGGTACAGGGCGGATGCTTGGAAGGTTTTCAGAGCTTAGAGATCTGCCTTTCCTATTTTAACAGGAATAGAGGCTACGAGGTATGCCTCGAAGGACTTATAATCATTGAATATACCATGTGCTTGGTGTGCTTTGATAATTTTGTATGCAAAGAGATTGAGATTGAAAAATAGAAAATTGCTTACTGATGAGGGAGTCAGAAATCTTGACGAAAATCTTGAGGAAAGCTTGCTACTCCTTTTATTAATAAAAACTTGAGGTATAGGACTTGCTTCTTAATACAAGGTTGGGATATTGGATACAAGGCTTGAGGGATTGATACAAAGCTTGGGATATCTTGAGTGGAGATAGGATAAGAGTTAGGATAAGAGGAAGAAACTTCTCTCTACTAAAAGTTCTAGAACTCTTTGATTGTATTCTTCCCAGTTGTGCTCCCCTTGAGCTGAGGTCTTCATCTGTTTTTATAGGCATTTGTAGACTTGAACTTGAATGGAGTCCAGGGGGACATCTTTTGAGTCACCGTCCCTGAGATTCCATCTACTGGAGAAAACTAAGGATGGAAACTATGGGCGATGCTGGTTTTGAGAAAACCAGAGGCGGAAACTGTGGACAACGTTGGTTTTAAGAAAACTAGGGGCGGAAACTATGGGCGATACTAGTTTTGAGAAGGCATCTCAGCACATCTTTTAGTGCTTTTGATGATTTTATCTTTTTATACTTTTGGATCTTTGAGAAAGTTGTCCTTATGTCCTTGATGTTGGAAAATCATGGATAGAAACCATGGTCTCCGGTTGTTTTGATGAAACCTTGGATAGAAAATCATGGGCTTGATGATTGCCTTTTATTGAGATTGTGCCTAATGGGACCCTGATTGGGCCTATTGACCATAGTCACATATCTGCCAGTGGAGTGAGAAAGTCCATTGGGAGACTGGGTGACATGGATTGATCTGGTTCACTTAAATCTATTGTTAAACTTGAGCTTGTTGATGAGGATGAAGAAGCACTGGTGTGATGATTCTCTAATCATCTTCTGAAATTCTCATTTGTGTTGCACTACTACAAAAAGAGTCTATAGCAGCACATACTATTAGTAGCATATACTATTATAGTAATTTTTTACTACAATAGAGTCTACGATAGTGGTTACAAAGAACCGCTGTCATAGGACCGACCTATAGCAGCGGTTACAAGAAATTGCTGCCATAGTCTGACTTATGGCAGCGGTTCTTTTTAACTACTGCCATAGTTCCGATCTATGGCAAAGGTTCTTTGTAACCGCTGTCATAGGTCCAATCTATAGTAGCGATTAGGATAATTGCTGCCATAGGTCGGATCAATAGCAGTGATTTCTTGTAATCGCTGCTATACATTGATCTATGACAGCGGTTATTTGTAACCACTGTAATATTTTTTTTAAATTTTTTCTCTTAATATTATATAATTTTAAAATTTAATGTCCATCTTCATCATTCATTATCTAAATAATTATCATTAGAGTATCGTTGCAAAATATCACTTCGATCTGAAGGTCCTAGCTTCATCGATCAGAAAAATTTGATTTCGACGACCACGAACGATGATGCGATGATCTGATAGATGGAGATGTTTGATAGATCTAAAAATCTGCAATGATGATCTCAGTTATGTTTGTAGTATACTATCAAAGTTTTATTTCAATCAGATATCATTATCTTGGTCAATTTAGTATAGGTTAATTTTAGCCATTAAATAATAAATGAGTGATCAAAGGATCAGATGATGTCCGATTATGAGATAATTTTTTTTATAAATGATCTTGGCTACTACTTTAATCATTTTTTATGGTAGTGATTATAAAATTCAACTCACGAGACTAAGAATGATCTAGAATTATATGTCGTCTGATAGCCATTCTTGAACTCCGTTGGTTGTTATATGCATGTACTCATGCTTTTGCAATATCTGCTTAATATGAATAGTTCATATAAAAATGATTTAAATTTTACTATCATCGTCATATAAAATGATTAAAATTATGATAAAGATTATTTAACTAAAAAATTATCTCGTAATTGAATGCCGTTTAGCCCTTTGATCGCTTATTTCTAATTTAACGATCGAAATCATTTCATACTAAATTGACATGATAATGATATTCGATTGAAGTAAAACATTGATAGTATGCTACAAATATCATCAAGATCATCATTACAGATTTTTGAACTGATCGAAGGTCTTCATCTATCAGTCATCACATCGTCGTTCGTGGTCATCGAAATTAAATTTTTTTTATCGATGAAGCTAGGGCCATCAGATCGAGATGATTTTTTGTGATGATACTCTAATGATAATTATTTAGATAATGAATGATGAAGATGAATATTAAATTTTAAAGTTATATAATATTTTAAAAAAATAAAAAAAAATTATTTTCAACCTACGGCAGCGGTTATTGAAAATCACTACTATAAATCTATGGCAGCGGTTATGAAATCTTTATCGCAGATCTATTGCAGCAATTTTTAGAAATCACTATTATAGATCTATGGCAGCGGGTCGAAAACCGCTGTCGTAGTTTAGGTTAAAAATCTTTAATTTTTCTTCCCTCCCATGCGCACGCTCTCTCTCCCTCCCCTCCTCTCTATCGTCGGTGAGACTCCATGCATTCCACCACCACCCGTCCCCTGCATCTTCGACCGCCGCCTGATCGCCCACCCCTTTCCCTCCATGGCCATCGCCCCTCAACCTCCCCATCCCCTGCCGCTGCCTGACCGCCCACCCCTTGCCCTTCCCATCTCCGACCGTCGCTACCCCTCCATCCTCCCCATCCCCGACTGTGGTTGCCTATCCCCCGCCCTCTCTATCCCGTGAGCTCAGAAGTGGCACTCCCAAGTCTTGAAAATATGAGAAGATAGGTCATGAGAAGATGGAAGCAAACCAAAAGATGAATCAGTCTTAATAGTAAAGTTCAGAAACTAGGCCGGCTCACTCTGAGACTGAGCCGGCTCAGTTGGAAACTGGGTCGGCTCAGTTTAGAACTGGGTCGGCTTGGTCTTAGAGGAAAATCTAGATAGAAAGCAGCATTTTTAGACTATTAGCATGGTACATAATTGGGTCGGCTCAGTCTGGTACTGAGCCAACCAAATCTTAAGTTTTCATGGATTATTATTTTATGTACGTGGATTGTTTGGGTTTGGAGAGTTTTTCTATGAGCTTGGGTTTGACCCTTTGTAAAGTATATATACTAAAAATAGTTCAAGATTGTAAAGGTGCTGAATAAAAGCTCTTTTCTTCTGAAAATCTCTTCTTCTCTATTTCTTGATTTATTTGACTGTGCTTTCATAGAGATCTCTAAGAAGTACTTTCTTGTTGCTTGGCTAATCATCGGTGGCCATGCCAATCCGTATGGAAAAAGCGCATATTTCCAACATTTGGTATTAGAACGGTGTTGCATGGAAGAAAGAAAGACACCTAAGATTTACTACATCCAGGATCTGTTGCACCAAGTTTTATCCTAAAAACTTTTAGTTGGCTTTATGGTTGTCTCTAGATTAAGGTGGAGATTGTTTACATGGAGGAATGGTGATACAGAAGTTTGGAAAAAAAATCTAGGACTAGTTAGATCTTTTATGAAGGATAGTTTTATTGGTGTATGATCATGAAGGGTGTTAGGGATCTATTCTTGACTTGTTTGAAGTCATGGGATCAAGTGGATTCAAGATGAATTATGAGAAGTTCGATGGCAGGGGAAATTTTACTCTATGGCAGCAAAAAGTAAATGATTTGTTGGTTCAGCAGAGGATCTACAAGGTCTTGAAAAAAGAAAGAAAAGAAAAAATCAGTATTGAGAATTGGAAAGAGTTGGAGGAAATTGCTTTTAGCACAATCCGGATGTGTTTGGCCAATCAGATTTTGTTCGAGGTTTGCATAGAGACTATGGCAAAGGGGCTCTGGGAGAGACTGGAGAACACATACATGAAAAAGAATATGATGAACAAGCTGTGGTTGATGAAATAGCTGTATAGTTTGAGGACGTTCGAAGATGGAGATCTTGTTGCACATATCCAAAGGTTCAATCAGGTGTGTTCTGAGATGATGAATTTAGATGTGAAGATTGACGAGGAAGATCGGGTATTGCTGCTATTATATTCTCTCCCAGGTTCATATGATGGTCTCATAATAATTTTAGTTTATGGAAAGGAGACCTTAAACTATGAAGAGGTTGTTGGTGTGCTCAGATTAAATGAGCAAAGGGAGAAGATCTGCAAAGGAGATCCTAAGTTTGACATCTTGGCTGTGAACAAAAGATAGGAAAGATCAAAGAAGAAGATAAGTGGAAAATCCAAAGATATGTCAAAATCTCGCGATCAGATGAAGATGACATTGAAATGTTATAAATGTCATCAGCCTAGACACCTGAGGAGAGATTGTTCCCTTTTGAGATCAGAAAAAGAAAAGGCCAGCAAGGAAGATGATACAGCTTCTATGAGCAGTGGAGAAGACCTGCTAGTTGTATCAGATGGATCTACATAATGTGATACAATATGGATATTAGATTCAGCATGCTCGCACCACTATGCTTCTCATCAGAAGTGGTTTGCTACCTATCAGAAGGCCGATGGTGGAAGTGTCAGCCTTGGAAATAATCACCCATGTAAAGTAGCTGGAATTGGCTCTATCAGGATGAGGATGTACGACGAAATCATTCATACATTATCAAATGTTAGGTATGTACTAGAGTTGAAAAAGAATTTGATTTCTCTGGGCTACTTGGAGGAGCAGGGTTATGCTTTTAGTAGCCAAGCTAGGAGTGGATGTCTAAAAATTTTCAAAAAAATTTTGGTGGTGATGAGAGGTAGAAGACTAAGCAACAATCTTTACAGAATGGAAGGCTCAGTGGTAAATGATAGTGCAGACGTGCTATTAGCGTCACAGGAGGAGCATATTTTATATCGACTGTGGCACTATCGGATGGATCATATGAGTGACCGTGGGCTCACAGAACTAAGCAGAAGAGGTATAATCTTAGCTCTAATAAAGGAGGGCATAGATCTTTATGAGCCATGTATCTTTAGCAAATAGCATAGGATGATATTTGCCAGAAGTACCAAGCGCAATGAGGGAGTGCTGGATTTAGTGCATTCAGATGTATAGGGACCAGCTCCTGTATTAGCTAAAGATGGGGCAAAATACTTTATTACTTTCATTGATGATTTCTTAAGGAAGGTATAGGTTTATCTGATCAGAGAAAAATTAGAAGTGTTTGCCCAATTCAAAGCTTGGAGAGTTGAAGTAGAGGAGTCAAGGAGACAGGTAAAATATCTGAGGTCGGACAATGGAGGAGAGTATACTAGCCTGGAGTTCAGAATGTACTGTGAGAAAAATGACATTAAACGTCATTACACGATGAGGATGACTCCCCGACAGAATGGTGTCATGGAGAAGGCACGGAGTTTGAGGGTGCAAATATCACTCCCAAAGTTCTTTTGGGGTGATGCTCTAATTTTTTTTTATTTTCTTGTGAAAAGGTCCTCTCATTAAAAGCTGAATGGAGGTATTTCAGAGGAGGTCTGGAGTGGAAAGAAGGTGGAGCTTGGCCACCTGAAAGTCTTCGGTTACATAGCCTATGCACATATGGAGGCAACTGAGAGAAGCAAATTGGATCCAAAATCTCAAAAGATGACATTCATAGGGTATTCACAAGGAGTCAAGGGGTACCTATTATGGGACTCTCAGGCACATAAGTCAGTGATCAGCAGGGACATTATCTTTGATGAGAAGAGCATCTTAAGGAGCTCAAGGATAGATGGAACTGGAGAAACAAAGGTGAACAGCGGTGGCCAGTCAGAGAATGATGGCATGCAGGTTACATCCACTTATAGGAGTATTTTCGTTGAGGTGGAGCTGGGTAGAAAGGTATTGTCTTAGATTGAAAATCAGCATGGAGGGCTGGCAGTTCATATAGATGTGCAGAAGCAGCCACAAATATCAGACAGAGATATGCCAGTAGGAGTGGCTTTGCATAAGCCGCAGCATACTATTAGGAGACCGATCAGATATGGCATTGATGAGGTTATCTTCTATGCACTCATAACTGCTAATGGAGATCCAGAGAATTATGCAGAGATCATAGAGAGTGAGGATCATGATTCATGGATACAGATCATGATGGAGGAGATGGAATCACTTGAGAAGAATCAGACATGGCAGCTGGTGGATCTTCCAGAGGGTGCTCGACCTATTGGCTCAAAGTGGGTGTTCACAAAGAAAGAAGCACCTTCAGAATAAGGTGGAGTCAGATTCAAAGCAAGGCTGGTAGCAAAGGGATACT
The DNA here is from genome assembly GCA_006176705.1 of Cocos nucifera. Lineage (NCBI taxonomy): Eukaryota > Viridiplantae > Streptophyta > Magnoliopsida > Arecales > Arecaceae > Cocos > Cocos nucifera. The sequence goes on from QRFJ01006536.1 coordinate 13,431, forward strand.
TACAAAGAAAAGGGATTGACTACATAGAAAATTTTTCTCCTGTGGTGCGTCATACATCTATTCGAGTTTTGCTATCACTGGTTGCACAGTATAACATAGAATTAGAATAGATGGATGTGAAGATGGCCTTCCTTTATGGAACTTTGGAGGAAAGAATCTACATGAAGCAGTTAGATGGTTTTATGGAGATGGGACAGAAAGAAAAGGTGTGTTTACTCAGGACATCTTTGTATGACTTGAAACAATCTCCTCGTTAGTGGTATCGAAGGTTTGATAGCTTTGTCTTAAGCCTGGGTTTCAGCAGATATGAATATGATTGTTATATCTACGTAAATGATGTAGATGAGGAGGATGCCCTATACCTATTATTATATGTAGATGATATGCTTGTAGCCAGTAGAAGCATAAATACTGTGAAAAGGTTGAAAATGACATTATCATCTAAATTTGAGATGAAAGATTTAGGTCCAGTTGAGAAAATCTTTGGAATGAAGATTTGCAGAGATAGGTGCAAAGGAGTGCTCCATTTGTCACAAGAAAAGTATGTCCAGAAGGTTCTGAAGAGGTTTGGGATGGAGAAGGCCAAACCTATAGAGACGCCATTGGCAAGCCATATATCTTTCTCCAAGTCATAGTGCCCCCAGTCAGAAGAGGAGAGAGAGTATATAAAATGAGTTTCTTATACAAATGCTGTAGGCAGTGTGATGTACACTATGGTGTGCTGTAGATCAGATATAGCACATGCTGTGAGCATGGTTAGTAGATACATGGCTAACCCTAGAAAGGAACACTAGAAAGCATTGAAATAGATATTGAGATATCTGCATGAAATAAGGGATTATGGTTTGGTGTTTGATGGGCAACCAGGAGAATTTAGAGAATAATCTGTGAAGATGTGTAAAGGTTCAGATCCTCTGGAAGGGTTTGTTGATGCAAATTATGCTAGTGATCTTGATACAAGGAGGTCTACTACTGGATACATCTTCTGCATATATGGTGGATCAGTGTCTTGGAGATCAATCCTCTAGCTACTCACGACCTTGTCTACCATAGAGGCCGAGTACATTAGGATAACGGAGACTGCAAAGGAAGCCCTTTGGCTTAGGAGGTTGATTGATGAGTTGGGGGTGGAGCAGAGCAAGGTTACACTATTCAGTGATAGTCAGAGTGCTCTGTTGTTGGCACAGAACCTAGTCTATCATGCGTGCATAAAGCATATAGACGTGAGGTACCACAGGATCAGAGAGCTGATGGAGGAAGGTAAAGTGGAATTGATGAAGGTCCATACCAAGGAGAATCAGTCTGATGCACTCATGAAGGTACTCCCTAGCGACAGCTTTCAGAGATGTGTGGCATGGATGGGTCTATTGAGAAGAGATGAGTTTACAAAAATTTGAAAGCACCAAGGTGGAGAATGTGAGCTCAGCAGTGGCACTCCCAAGTCTTGAAAATATGAGAAGACAGATCATAGAAAGATGGGAGCGAGCTGGAAGAAGAATCAGTCTTAATAGTAAAGTTCAGAAACTGGGCCGACTCACTCTGAGACTGAGCCAACTCAGTGGAAAACTGGGTCGGCTCAGTCCAGGATTGGGTTGGCTAGGTCTCAGAGGAAAATTCAGACAAAGAGCAGCATTTTCAAGCTGTTGGCATGATACACAACTGAGTTGGCTCAGTTTGAGATTGAGTCGACCCAGTCATAGGTTAGCCGGCTCAGTCTGAAACTAGGTCGGCTCAGTTATCGTGGGTTATTATTTTGTGTACGTGGGTTGTTTGGGTTTGGAAAATTTTTCTATGAGCTTGAGTTTGACCCTTTGTAAAGTATATATACTGAAAACAGGTCAAGATTGTAAAGGTGCTGAAATGTGCTGAATAAAAGCTCTTTTCTTCCAAAAATCTCTTCTTCTCTTCATTTCTATTCCTTGATTTATTTGATCATGCTTTCACAGAGATCTCTAAGAAGTACTTTCTTGTTGCTTGACAAATCACCGATGGCCACGCCGATCCATGTGGAAAGAGCGCATATTTCCAACACATCCCTGACCGTCCATCCCCCGCCCTCCCCATTTTTGGGCCACTCGTCGCCCGCCCTTCCCATCCCCGACCGCCGCCGGCCGTCCACCCCTTGCCCTCACCGACCGCCGCGCCCCCCCCCCCTCCCATCCCCGATCATGGCCCCCGCCCCACACCCTTCCCATCTTCGATCGCCCGTCCTCCGCCCTCCCCATCCTCGCCCATCCATCACCGACCCTCCCATCCCCGGCGACCATCGCCCCCATCCTCCCCATCCCCGGCCGCCCACCACCCCTACCCTCCTTATCCCTTGGCCTTTCCTTCACGACCCCCTCTCCCTCTCTCTTTCCTCTTTCTCTTTCTCTTTCTCTTTCTTCTCTCTCTATCTCACTATCTTGCTCTTATTTCGTAGGTTATCTCTAGCGCCGTCGTCTTCCTCTAGCATCATCACCGGTGACCCTTGGAGCTTTCGGTAAGACCTCCTTTCTATAGTCACAGGTATATTTTTTATTTTAATTTTATAGTATTATTTATTAATCACTAGACTAGACCTATCAATGGATCAGGTTCAGATCGAAACCTGGATATTCAGATCTGAACCCGATTTTAAGTATTGGTACCAGATCTAAATCTGAATACCCGATGGGTCCATACTTGAAGTACCAGATCTAGATTCTAATGGATTTTGGGTATCCAGATCTAATTTCGAGATCCAAAACTAAAAAAGAGAGAGAGAAAGAGGGAGGGAGGGGGTCCGACCTTACCACCATCGTCGGCGAGGGAGATCGAGAGAGAGAGAGAGGGAGGGAGGGAGGGGGTCCGGTCTTACTGGCATCACTGGGAGGGAGGAGGTTCATTGTAGAATTTATTGGATAATATTTTTTGGATGTTTATATCTTGTTGCTTTTGTTTATTGCATTGCATAACGATAGATCCATTAATTGATTAGTATACATAATCTTCGATATCCGTATAATTATATGTAATTGTACGGATGATAAAATTATGTACAATGATCAATTGATTGTCCAATTTGGATGATTTAAAAATTATAGATAATTCTATAGGTAGTTACAGTAATCAAACGATATTCTAAAAATTTTGAATAAAATTTTTGATAGTATTTTCCTTTTGTTCTCCCTACATGGGAGAACTTAGGAAAAATGCTGTTGAAATTTCATTCAATCCCTATTGTATATCGTTTGATTACTATATTGAACTTATAGAATTAATGCAATTTCTGAATGGGATAGGATCTATCTTTACCTATTAGTTGATGATAGGATGCATTTATTGCATATTTGTTTATAGTGTATTAGTATATAATTTAAGTTTCATAAATGATTTAATTACAATATCATCATTTTTAAAATGGATAAGAAGTGGATGAAGTTTAGTAGGCTCTCCCTAGAATATGAGGCAGGACTTCAAAATTTTTTTGAATTTGCTATAGAAAAATTTGGGAACTATGGACTGATCCAATTTTTTTGTAAAAAGTGTATGGATGGACTGTGGCTACCTCATCAAGATGTAAATGATCATCTCACTATTTATGGCTTTAAAGTTGGTTATGAAATTTGTTGGGATCAACATGGTGAGGGCAGACCGCAAGAATACGATCAACATGATGGGGGAGTAGAACAAATGGTTCATGATATTTTTTTATTTGTTGGCCATAATGATGGTGCATCTACGTTCATGCCTGATCCTGTGGTTGGTGGAATGACAAACAGTGAGAATGTAGAGAAGGTCCGTAAGTTGATGGAGGATGCTAATATTTCATTGTATCTCAGATGTGAAAAGATGGTGAAACTGAAGTTCTTAATCTGGTTGTATCATGCAAAATGCTCCAATGGGTTCAGTAATAATGGAATGAACTGCATATTAGAGCTTTTGGGAGATATTCTTTTGGATGATGCATAAATTCTAAAGAATAATTATGAGGCATCGAAGATTATTGAATAGCTGGACTTTGCTTACACTAAGATACAAGCATGTCCCAATGATTGCATGCACTATTGGGAGGGAGATGTCAACCAAAACGAGTGCATGAGGTGCGGTGTGTCAAGATAGAAATAGAATAAAGATGGCACATCGACTCATGTACCTCAAAAGTTGATGTGGCACTTTTTTTTGATTTTGAGACTACAAAAATTATTTATGTCGATAAGGACATCGAAGAACATGAGATGGCATGAAGAAGATCGAACAAAAGATGATGTATTGAGGCATCTAGCCAATGGAAAGGCATGGCAAAAGTTTAATGAATAACATCCTGACTTCGCACATGAGATACGTAATATGAGATTGGACTTGTCATGTGATGGTTTCAACCCATTCAAGCATATGAATACCACCCATAGTATATGGCCAATATTTATTCATGTTTACAATCTTCCACCATGGATGTGTATGAAAAAATTTTTTACTTTCATGACAGTGCTCATCCCTGAATCGATGGAGGTAGATAATGACATTGATGTTTATTTGTAGCCTCTTATTATCATGCTGAAATAGTTATGGAGCATTCAAGGTATTCCAACTTTTGATGCTTTGCTGAATGAGTCATTTTCCATGCGTGCAGCACTTTTATGGATAATAAATGACTTTCCAGCCTATGCCCTAATGTCGGGTTGGAGCATCAAAGGTGAGCTAGCATGCTCGATTTATGAAAAAAATATCCGATTTAGAAGGTTGACACATCGGAGAAGCTTTAGCTATATGGGGCATCAACATTTCCTCCATCAAAATCATCCATACAGAAGGAATGCACGCTCCTACGATGGCACTGTTGAAGAAGGTGAGGCACCTAGCTAGATGTTTGAAAGTCATGTACTTAAAGGGTTGGATGGTCTCAGTGTTGAATTTGGAAAAGGTGATCCAATTGATGGTAGAAAGAAGAAGCATCGATCAAAGAAAGATGGCACACACTTTAATTGGAGGAAAAAGAGCATCTTCTTTGACTTGCCATATTGGAAGATAAACTTATTGTGCCACTGCTTAGATGTAATGCATATTAAAAAGAATGTGTGTGAGCTCCTATTGACAATAATCTTAAATATCAAAGATAAGACTAAGGATGACTTGAATTCTTGATTTGATTTGAAAGAATGTGGTATTAGGAGATCACTCCATCCAGAGCCGATAGGAAAAGAATAGTAGAGGCTCCCTCATGTATGCTATGTTATGAATGTCTTCGAATGATCTATATTTCTTCGTATGTTGGAGAATATAAAGATCTCTGATGGATACTTAAGCAACATATCAAAGTGTATGAATAGTAAGTATTGGTGCAGAATCTGGTTGACGCCGGATCGAGCTGGAGTTGAGGAAGATGAGGCTTCCATCGGTGACCTATAAAATAAAGTTCCATCCAGAATCGATGGTGGTGGCTCCGGTAGGATCCTCCAATGATCAAGTTAGCTCTTCTGGCCAATAAAAATGAAGTGCTCAGAAAAAAATTTAGTAGACTTTTGGAAAGAAGAAGAGAGCTTAAAGAATACATATCTGGAGGATCCTTTTTATAGATGGAGCCTGTAAAAAACTTGAAAGTGACAGCCGTAACCATCGGATAGTGGGTCGCTCGGAGTCATGTGGAGTTTGTTACGAAGAGTAGTGTCCATTATCGTGACGTGCCTGTTCGTTGGGATTTAATAGTCGAAGTTTGGAGGAAGCAGGCGTTGGTTGGTGAAGAGCTTTGACATATATCAATTCTAGAGGAGTTCGAACTTCTCTAAGTTATTTATGAGTGAGTTGATTCATGCCATGTAGAGAGCTATAGATTAAAAAGGATTTGACTGAAAAAAATCACCTAGAGGGAATACGACTAGAGGAGATCATCCAGGAGGAATGCTAGTTGAAATCTGAAAGTAATCCATTAGAGGAATCCAGATGGAGTTCGACTGATGGAGAAGTCCGAAAGGAGTTCGACTGATGAAGAAGTTCGAAAGGAGTTTGACTGATGGAGAAGTTTGGATGAAAGAAAAGTCAAGAAGAAGTTCGACTGATGGAGAAGTCCGACTGTAGGGAAAGTCTAGGAGGAGTTTGACTAATAAAGAAGTCCAAAAGGAGTCCAACTTATGGAGAAGTCTGGCTATAGGAGAAGTCTAGGAAGAGTTCGACTAATGGAGAAGTTTGGAAGGAGTTTGACTGATGGAGAAGTCCGATTGCAAGAGAAGTTTGGGAGGAGTTCGACTGATGGAGAAGTTCAGAAGGAGTTTGACTGAAGGAGAACTCTAGAAGGAGTCTGATGATGGAGAAGTCCAGCTGAAGGAGAAATCTAGGAGGAGTTCAATTGATAGAGAAATCCGGAAGGAGTTCGACTGAAAGAGAAGTCTGAAAGGAGTCCGACTAATGGAGAAGTCTAACTGAATAAGAAATTTAGGAGGAGTTTGACCGATGAAGAAGTCCAACTACAGGAGAAGTCTAGGAGAAGTTCGACTAATGGAGAAGTTCAAAAGGAGTCTGATAGATGGAGAAGTTCGACTGAAAGAGAAGTTCGAAAGAAGTTCGATTGATGGAGAAGTCCGAAAGGAGTTTAACTAGCGAAGAAGTGGTGATTGAAGCTCTTCTACGATTATAAATTATACTTGGCTGAGCATTAGATTGAACTTTGGTGGGAGCGGGGTTCACCTCCAACAATAGTCCTCCTACTTTCAAGTTTGGAATTTGAAGGAAGAAAGTAAAAAGGTGACTACTGAAGTTCTTTCCTGGATTCTACGATTATTGAAAAAAGTAAGGCATTTTGCCATCTTCCATATTGGCGCTAGAGTTCCTTTAACATGATTCGACTCAAAGAGATGGATTTTCGAAATTTTTGCCGAAGCGCTGCTCGAGACACAGTGCCATAAAGGCACTGCCTGTCGTCATTCTTTTGTCATGATGCTTGGGACATGCGTCGCACGAAGAATGACCGAGGGAGATCTGCAATCATGATGATTTCAGGCCACTTTCTGCTATTTAAGTCTTTCTTCCTTTCCTGGTTCTCATCTTCCTTTCCTTCGAGAGTCCTGGTTCCTTCCTCCGGCTTTCGTCTTCCTTTCACATGAGAGTTCTGGTTTCTTCCTCCATCCTTCCTAGTTTTAGGCATTCTTTCACTTGGTCTTCATCGTGCTCATCACCTCTTTGTCCTTCTCGATCGACCTAGGTCGGTTCTACCATCCTTCTTTTTAATTATTCTAGCATCCTTCACTTCTTATTCTCTTAATTTTCCTTAAGAAGTTTTCTGCATCCTTTGCCTCTTAATTTTCAAGGATTTCTCTTGAATTTAGTTTGATCCAGATATCCTCCAGAACTTTTCAATCTGTTGGTTCCTGGAGTTCATCCGATCTAACCTTTCTTGACCCCGTTTCTATTACAGTAGTTCGCACTGGAGACATGTCTCATTAACCTTTCATGCTGGATACCATTCCTTGCGTTCTGACCTCGAACGATCTTTTCCTAATTAGGATTCAGTACAGAATCCCTCAGGAGTACGATCTTGAACTTTCCACATCAAGTGATCGAGCGAGTTCTCCTCTGGCTGGTCGATTCTGCCTATATTTAGAAACTCTACGTGCCGATATCCAACTTCCACTCCCTCTTTTCATAGTTGCTCTTTTTCAGTTTTTGAACATTTTCCTTGCCTCCATAGCACCAAATTCTTTTAAGTTTGTGATAGAATTTCTTTCCCTCTATCGTCTAGCCAAGGTCCATCTAACCATTTCACTCTTTAGAAGTTTCTATACTTTCAAGCGCCATCCTTCTACGAAAACTTCCTCATTGGGGTCACATTAGGGAGTCAGTCCGCCAAGCTCCTAGCTTGGATAGAGCCGATCTTGATTCCTCCAATAAACTCAAAGCATATCGAGCTCCTCTTCTTCCCAATCTTCTAAAAGAATAGACCTTATTTAACCTGGGTTTGAGTCTCCTTGATCCTACCGGTACATTTTTTACTTTTCAGATTCACTCGATTTCACATTTGTGTACTGTCACAGATTGTGATTCCTTCTTTATTACAGAAATGGATACTGAAGCTGCCGCGATGCTTGCAAAGGGGCTTTACACCTAGAAGAAAAAAGAAAAAGCACCAGGTGGTAGTTTGAAGAGGACGAAGGTCGGTGCTTCAAGCTCCATGGCCTCCGTTGTCACTGCTGCTGCTTCCAAGGTTGCCGTTAGTGCTGAGGTTCTTCCAACTGTCGAGGTTGGCATTATTGATGTGGATTCCATGCCCTCTGTGCCCCCAGGCCCTTCCAGTGGGGATCAAGCTTCGAAGCTTTCTGCTGAGGGAGAGACGAGGGAAGGGAAGAAGAAAAAGAAAGCTGTCATGAAGACACTCTATAAGGCTCACTTTAGTAAGCCGAATGACGACAGTGATGAACAAGGAGAGGATCCTTTCGATGATTTGGAGATCGTCCGGGCTTTAACTGATAAATTTGCTATGCCGATGGTGGTGGACCGCATGGCCGACCTTGAACTGCGGTAGCTCGTTTGGGGTTTTCTTGGAACCCTCCTCAAGATGATTGCTGCGTTGCCCAACTTCTTTTCTTGTCTTCTACTTTTTCCTTCTTCTCTCTTCTCTCATTCTTCTTCCTTTTCTTCTTTTTTTTTTAACATCGATCATTTATTGCAGTCGAGTCACCAAATGCTCACCCATATCAAGAGGGCACACCGCCTAGAGGTGGAGGCAGAGAAGGTCTAGGAGGATCTTCGAGCCGAGGTCAGTCACCTTCAGAAAAGGTTGGCAAGGTTGAGCATCTTGCAGAGGATAAGATGGCGGAAATCGAAAGTCTCTAGGGTGCGCTCAGGAAGGGGGAGTTCATCTTGACCAGACTTAAGGCTGCACTAGCTCTGAAGGAGAAAGGAAGAAAGAAGCTGAGATCAAAGTCACCGAATTGGAAGCTTGGATGGCAAAGTCGATCTCGGAGGCAATGATCCAGACCGTGGAAGAGTTCAAGGCCACTTTCGAAATGAGGAACCTGAATATCGAGTTCGGCCAACAGGTGTTCATTAAAGGTTTTGAGCTCTGCAAGGACTGAGTTGTCCAAAAATTTCTCGAGCTTGACCTAAGTTTTTTGGAAAAAGAGGAGGCTACTGATGGAAAAGCCAAACCATCCACTGCTGCAGTCGACCCTTCTCCCACTGGAGCGGTCGTAGAACCTTCTGAACCTACTGTTGAGGAGCCCAGACCCTCTGAACCACTAGCCAAACTTGCTCCTGAGTCCGCAACTACTACAGGTGCGTCGAGTTTCCCTGCTGCTTCCCCTCTCAAGGTTGGGAGCTTTTAGTTATTGTATTTTCTTTTTATTTCATCCTGTACTTGAAAAAACTTTTATCAATGAAAGTAAGACTTCTTTTTATCAATAGCTTAGAATTTCTTTCATATGTTGGATGCAGTCTTTCATCGATGTCGAGTCGCTACCTCAAAGAATTCCTTTAAAATCGATAATTAAGAGTTTGAAGAGGAAAATTCATCATCTGAGAAAAAAACTAAAAAAGATAGAAGACGAACTCCAAAGATCTAGAAAAAATGCTTTGGAGGCAACGATTGAAGTCACTTACCTCCATAAATTAAACATGAAGGATTCCATGAGCTTTAGCATTAAGAAGAGTAATTTCGAGAAGGAGTTAGCGGAGTTGAAGAAAAATGTCAGTGATAAGTCCTGGGCGTTGATCGCAAAAATCAGCTCTCTCGAGTTTGAACTTGATTCGGTGAAAGAAACAATCCGATTGTTGGAGGAGAGTTCATCGTGATCTTTTGATAATTTGAGACACGATTGGGACTGGTCGAAAAAATTTTTCAAGCTCTAGAAGCAGCTTCATGATGTCGAAGCTCAGCACAATAAGTATAGGACAGATTATAAGGAGAAAATGAGTAGGCTTGAAAGTGAGCTCAAATCGGCGAACGAAGAGGTGGCTCATCTTCGAAGGTAATTACATGATAATTAGCAGGCTGGTGCTAATAAAGAGTCAGAGCGGGTTATTTTTCTTAGAGAATCCTTCCGCGGTCTTTCATTTGCATACGAGAAGGATAAGGCTAAACTCCAATAGTTGAAGATCCAAATGGTATACGAGCGTCAAGCTGTGAAGGACGTGGAGGCTGAGTCGGCGGTTCTAAGGAGGCAGTTGAGAGAATCCAAAGATAATTATCGACGAGCCAATAGGATGTATGTGGAGAGTCTGCTAAGGAAGAAAGAACTTGAGGAAAAGATAGTCAGTTTAAAGGAATCTTTGGTGATGGTCAGCAGCCCAAAGTCTGAGAAATTAGATCATTCTTAGAGCTTTGGCCTTTTCCTCCTCGCTTTTGTAACTGGTCTTATAGACCTTCATTTTGTAACAATTCTAACTTTAATGAAGAAATACCTTCTTTAATTATTTTTCTATTTCATTTCTTCACTTTTCTCCTTCGTTTTATCTTTTATTGGAATAATCATCGAAAAGTAGCTTTTCTCCTATCTTTTCATGATCGGAGATCTTTATTTGTATCAGGATGATGTTAGGATGATGTTGTCTTTTCATTTCCAGCGTAGTTGATTTTTCTTGGTCCTTTTGTCAAGATGAAGTTCTTGCTTATTCTTGATGAGGTTGGTTTTTGCTTTTGCCATGATGAGATTTTTCTCCTATCTCAGGCAACCGGAGGTCTTTGATTTGCTCATATTATGATGAGGTTTTTCTTCTTTTAACAGGGCTGCAGTGGCATGGTTGAACCATTGATAGGTCTTTTCCTCTCCTCATATTTTTAATAACTAGAGGTCTTTGGTTTGCTCATATTAGGGCGAGGTCCTCCTCCTGTCCCTAACATGGTAGTAGGGACACAAATAGGCCATTGAATGGGCCTCTCCCCTCATCCCATCTTAAATTAATGAGGCCTTCGACTTTGCTCAAGTTAGGATGAGGTTCTCCTTCTATTCCTAACAAGACTGTAGGGGCACAAATGGACCGTTGAATGGACCTCTCCCCTCATTCCATCTTAAATTAACGAGGCCTTCGACTTTGCTCAAGTTAGGACGAGGTTCTCCTCCTATTCCTAACAAGGCTGTAGGAGCATAAATGGGCCATTGAATGGGCCTCTTCCCTCATCCCGTCTTAAATTAACAAGACCTTCAACTTTGCTCAAGTTAGGATGAGGTTCTCCTCCTATTTCTAACAAAACTGTAGGGGCACAAATGGGCCTCTCCTCTCATCCCATCTTAAATTAATGAGGTCTTCGATTTTGCTCAAGTTAGAACGAGGTTCTTCTCCTATTTCTAATAAGGCTGTAGGAGCATAAATGGACCGTTGAATGGGCCTCTCCCCTCATCTTGTCTTAAATTAACGAGGCCTTTCGACTTGCTCATGTTAGGACGAGATTTCTCTCTTGTCCTATCATAGCAATAGGGGCATAAATGGGCCGTTGAATGAGCCTCTCCCCTCCTCCTATCTTAAATAATCGGAGATATTCAACTTGCTCATGTAGGATAAGGTTCTCCTCCTGTTCCTATCATGGCAATAGGGGCACAAATGGATCGTTGAATGGGTCTCTCCCCTTCTATCTTAAATAACTGAAGTCTTCGACTTGCTCATGTTAGGACAAGGTTCTCCTCCTGTCCCTATCATGGCAATAGGGGCACAAATGGGCCATTGAATGGACTTCTCCCCTCCTCCTATCTTAAATAACTGAAGATCTTCGACTTGCTCATGTTAGGATGAGATTCTCCTCCTGTTCCTAATATGGCCACTTTTGATTGCTTCTTTCCTGACATCACATAGTTTTTTGCACCAAGAAATAATAATATTGAAATAGAGAAGTTTTATTGAAGAAAAATTACTAGTAGTACATTCTCAAATTTTTTGAATTCTAAAGTCGTGGGAGTATTATTCCTCTGAGCTCCTTCAGGCGATAAGTTTTAGGCTGGATGACCTTCTCTACTTCATACAGACCTTCCCAATTTGGAGCAAGCTTTCCTTGATTCTGAGGTTGTGAAATAGCTGCTCGCCAAAGTACCAAGTCCTCTACTTTGAATATTTTATCTTTGATTTTTAAGTTGTAGTAGCGAGCTACTTTTTACTTATAGGCTGCCATCCGAACTTGAGCATTTTTTCATTTTTCTTCCACCAAGTCGAGGTTAGCCCTTAGGTCCTATGAGTTGCGCTGCTCATTGAATGCCATGACTCGTGCTGATAGGAGTTTAAGTTCTATCGGGATGACAGCTTCAATTTCGAAGGCCAAAGCAAATGGAGTTTCTCCTATTGGCAAACTTTGGATAGTTTGGTAAGCCTAGAGCACATGATAGAGTTCATCTATCCAAGTCTCTTTTGTCCTCTTAAGCCTTGCTTTGATACCTTGCAGTAGGATTCTGTTAGTTACTTCGACCTCTTCGTTTGCCTGTGAGAGAGCCACTGATATAAAATGGTGGAAGATATTCAGATCTTCATAGAATTCGACAAATCTTGTTCCAGCAAAATATCGTCCATTATCTATTATGAGGGTCCGAGGTAGGTCGAATCTGCAAATAATCGATTTTCAGACGAAGTTCTGCACCTTTACTTCAGTTATTTTTGCTAGAGGTTCTGCTTCAACCCATTTTGTGAAATAATCTATTGCCATCAAGAGAAACTTTCATTATTCGAAAGTCATTAGAAAAGGTCCGAGTATATCCATTCCCCATTATGCAAATGACCATGGGGCACTCCGGGGTAAGTTCGAAGGCTGGCTGTCTTTGAATATTTGCATTTTTTTGGCAGCGGTCACATTTTTTAACATATTTCAAAGAATCATGGTACAAGGTCGGCCAATAGTAATCCTATCGAAGTAGTCTTTATGATAAAGATCTAGCCCCTACATGATTTTCGTAGATTTTCTCATGTACTTTTCATAATGCAAAATCAGCTTCTGAAGGTCGGAGACATCTCAAGAGCGATAAAGAATACAATTTTTTATATAGCTTGCTTTCATACAGAATATACCGAAAGGCTTAGTTTCTGAGTTTTCGAGCTTCTTTCGGATTATAAGGAAGAACTCCATCTTTAAGATAGGCGATCAGTGGATCAATCTAACACGGCTCATGGTTGATCTGCATTATAGATTGTGCTTCCTCCGAACTTGGGTATTTCAGAACTTCAAAGAATACTTCCTTAGGCAGTTTGGTCGAGGCTAAAGTGGCCAGTTTAGAGAGAAGGTCAATTTTGGTATTTTCTGCCCTTGAAATCTATTGGATGTTAAAATTGTTGAAGGTCGAAATCAAGTTCTTCACTTTTTTAAGATATTTCATCATGCTTTCCTTTCTTGCTTCATAACTACTGCTAACCTATCCAACCATCAGTTGAAAATCACTATAGACTTGGAGCTAATCTACTTCTAACTCTTTAGCTATCTTTAACCCAGCAATCAATACTTTATATTTGACCCTAATATTAGTAGTAGGAAATTTAAAGCTCAGCGCATATTCAGCGATGATCCCCTTCGGATTAACCAAGATTAGTCCTGCGCCAGCACCAGAAGCGTTAGATGAGCCATCCAGATATAGGGCCCAGAAATCTTTGGGGAGATCAGCTCTTTCTTCAGAGGAGCTCGACTACAACCATGAAATGCTAGTTTCATTCTGTTCAAGCTCGACTTCATCCAAAATGATGCATTCCACTATAAAATCTACCAATATTTGGGCTTTGACTGACGATCGAGGTTGGTAGTTAATGTCGAATTCGGTGAGCTCAATTTCCCATTTTGCTATTCTCCTAGAGGCATCTATTCAATGGAGAACTGTCTTGATTGGTTGATCAGTAAGGAGGGTTATGGTGTACCCATGAAAATTAGGTCGGAGTCTCTAGGCTATAATCAATAGAGTATAAGTTAGTTTTTCTAACTTGGTATACCTGATCTCGGCATCTCTCAGGACCCAGCTTATGTAGTAGATTGATCGCTGTACTTTTGCTTCTTCTTTGACTAAGACTGCTGCCAAAGCTGCTGGAGAGACTGCTAGGTATAGAAATAATTCTTCTCTAGGTTTGAGCTTGGCTAGCAGGGGAGGTGAGCAAAGATAGTCCTTGAGCTCTTTAAAGGCTTGTTGGCATTCGGTGGTCCAGCAGAAGTCCTTTGGTTGCTTGAGAACTTGAAAAAATGGCATGCATCACTCGGCCAACCTTGAGACAAAGCGGTTTAGGACTGCCACCTTTCCAGTCAGGCACTGAATTTTTTTAATGGATTTAGGAGCCGTCATCTCTTGAATGGCTCGAATCTTCTTCGGATTTGCTTCAATCCCACGCCTTGACATCATGAACCCCAAGAATTTTTCTGAAGTTACACCGATGGCACATTTGGTTGGGTTCAACTTCATCTTGTATTTTCGAAAGGCATCAAAGATTTCCTCAAGATCAGCAATATGATTTATTGAAGTTTGGCTCTTGACAAGCATGTCATCTACATACACTTCCATTTTATGATCGATTTACTCCTTGAAGATCTTATTGATCAGACGCTGGTATGTTGCTCCTACATTTTTGAGTCCAAAAGGCATAACCCTATAAGTAAAGACCACGGTCAATGATAAAAGCGGTTTTCTCCTCATCCTCTGGCGTCATCCAAATTTGATTATAGCCGAAGAATGCATCCATGAAAGTGAGGAGCTCATGGCCCGAAGTTGCATCCACTACCTGATCAATTCTAGACAGAGGGTAGCTATCTTTTGGGTGGGCTTTATTTAGTTTTTTGAAATCTATGCACATTCTCTATTTGCCATTTGTCTTTTTGACGAGTACAACGTTGGAGACCCAGTTTGGATAGTTGACTTCTCGGATGAATCTAGCCTTAAGGAGCTTGTCAATTTCTTTTGTAATTGCTTTCTATCTCTTTGGGGCATGACTCCGTATTTTTTCTTTCATTGGTCGATGCTTTGGATCAATAGCCAAATGATGCTCCATGACTTCTGCATCGATTTCAGGCATGTTCGTAGGGATCTAGGCAAAAACATCTACATTCCTTTAACGAAATTCGATGAGCTACTCTTGTATCCCATCAATTAGATTGGAACCAATCTGTACCGTATGCTCCATATTTTCATCATTCAGAGGGACTGAGATAAGATCTTCCATCAATTCTCTCCTTTCTTCCGCTAGGTCATCCCAGACATCTAACCCGTCGACAGGATAAGGATCAGACTGTTCTTCCTTTTGTAGGATAATTGAGTAGCAGTGCCTTGCCAGATCTTGATCTCTCCTGATCTCTCTAATTTCGTAACTTATCGAGAACTTCATCTTCAGATAATAAGTTGACACCACCATCCAAAGTGCATTTAGATCAGGTCGGTCGAGAATTACATTGTAAGCAGAGGAAGCCTTTACTACTAGAAAATTTATCTGCATTCTAGATTATCTTGGATATTGCCCTATAGCCACAGCTAGAGTTATTACACCTTCAACTGGTACTGCAGCATCAGCAAAGCCTATTAGTGGAGAGTTTATTGATCCAAGCTGACTATTAGATATTGATATTTTGGAGAAAGCATCATAAAATAAGATGTTAGCCAAACTTCCATTATCAACTAGGATGCAACGTACATCATAGTCTGCTATATTTAAAGAGATTATAACTGCATCATTATGCAGAAATTATACTCTCCGTGCATCTACCTCAGTGAAAGTTATGGGTTCTTCAGTCCTCCATCTCTTCACTGATCCTTCAGATTCGCTGGCCTCTTCTCGCTGAAGTCTCTGAGAGAGTATTGATGATGTCGAGAGGTGGTCAATCTTCTTATTGTTCCTCCTTTCTTGATGATTCTAGCTACGGTAGTATTCTCGATCGATCTTCTCTTGCTTCAGACCAACGTCTAAGAAATCGACTGAGTTGACCTCTCCTGATGAGCTCCTCGATCTCATCTTGGAGCTGAATGTGTTCTTCAGTATCGTGGCCATGGTCACGATGGTAGAGACAGTACTTATTAGGATTACACTTGTCAGAGTAAGTGCACATCCTTTCAGACCTCGGTAGTTGCTCCTTGATCTCCATCAATACTTATATTTTTGGAGCATTGAGAAGGGCATAGTTGTGAAACCTTTCGAGGGAAGAACTTCTTCATGCCCTTCTGTCGGGGCTTATTTGACAACGAGCTCGAGGAGGAGTTTGAACTTGCTTGCAATACTCGGGGGGAGTCCATGAGCGCGGCCAAACTTCATTCAGCCCTCCATCAACTGCGGGCTTATTAGACTCACTCGTCTGTCGCTCTCCTATGGCTTTCTCATCCTTCAATTTGAAGGCTTCTTTCGCTCAAGCATATCCTTCAGCCCGAGCTAGCAGATCAATAAAGTCCCTGGGATACTTCTTCTCTAGGGAGAATAGCAAATCATTCTTCCGAAGGCCACCCTTCAGCATGGCCATTGCAACAAACTAGTACAGGTTTCGGACATCCAGTGCGGCAGCATTGAAGCGATTGACATAAGCTCGGATAGACTCCCCTTTCTTCTGCTTGATGTTGATGAGTTTGAACATCTCCGGAGATGCCGGTTCCTAACAAAATGAGCTACAAACTGATGGCTTATCTGATCAAAGGAGAAGATTATACCTGACTTCAATGTTGAATACCAGTTTCTTGCTACTCCCATCAAGGTAGATGAGAAAGCTCAGCATAAGATGATGTCTGGTGCACCATAGAGTAGCATCATGGTCTGGAAGGCCTCCACGTGATCGATCGGATTAGAGGTTCCATCATAGCTTTCAAACTGAAAAAGCTTGAAGTTCGATGAAATGGACTCTTGCATAATTCAGGGAGAGAAAGGAGGATTGGTGCAGACGTCATCATGGTGAGCCAGGATGATGTGGTAGAGTTTCTTAATTTGTTGGTTCATCTCTTATAGTTTCTGATCGAGGATGTCATATCAATTGTAGATCTTGGAAGGCTTCTAACTATAGATGAAAAATATCTTTTTTGGAGAAGAATCATGATCTGAACAAGGATCCTCTGCTCTCTATTTCAACTTTCCAGGGGCGATGGGTATGCTATCCCAAGTGCGCCTCCTTGGGACTAGTTTTTGACATCCCGATGATGGGTTTTTTGGTGGAACCACCATCGAAGGTTGCTACATAGCCTACACCATTTTGGTGAGGCCTTAAATCTGCTGCATTAGTAGGTTAAACTACTTCAAATCTACCATGACCATCGGTGGAGGAGGAGATTGAAGCACCAGCAATGGAATAGAAATGGATGGATCTGACTCAGATCTGATGGCAAAAGTGGTAGATCTCCGGGTAGTCACCTTCTTTGGAGGTATTTCTTAGGATTGAAGGAGAGGATGGAGATGAATCTTGAAGAAGAACATCCATAGGGTCGACTGAGCACTCCTTTAAGAGTAAGGGTTTACAAATAGGCCCTTTCTCTAGCACCAATCCTATTGGTGCAGAATCTGGTTGACGTCGGATCGAGCTAGAGTTGAGAAATAAGAGGTCTTCATCGGTGACCTATAAAATAAAGTCCCATTTGAAATTGATGGTGGTGGTTCCGAAAGGATCCTCTGATCATCAAGTTAGCTCTTCTGGCCAACAGAAATGGAGTGCTCATAAAAGAATTCAGCAAAATTTTGGAAAGAAGAAGAGAGCTTAGAGAAAACGTATTTGGAGAGTCTCTTTTATAGACGGAGTCTATAACAAACTTAAAAGTGACAGCCATAACCATTGGGTAGTAGGCCGCTCGGAGCCATGTGGATTTTATTATGGAGAGTAGTATCCATTATCGTGACATGCTCGTTCGTTGGGATTTAATAGTCGAAGTTTGGAGGAAGCAGGTATTGGTTGGTGAAGAGCTTTGACATATATCAATTTCAGAGGAGTTCGGACTCCTCTAAGTTATTTATGAGTGAGTTGATTCATGCCGTGTAGAGAGCTATAGATTAAAAAGGGTTCGACTAAAAAAAATCAGTTAGAGGGAATACGACTAGAGAGGATCATCCGAAAGGAATGCTAGTTGAAATCTAAAAGTAATCTGCTAGAGAAATCCGGATGAAGTTTGATTGATGGAGAAGTCTGGAAGGAGTCCGACTGATGGAGAAGTTCGAAAGGAGTTTGACTGATGGAGAAGTTTGACTAAAAGAGAAGTTTAGGAGAAATTCGACTGATGGAGAAGTCTGACTGTAGGAGAAGTTCAGAAGGAGTTTGATTGATGGAGAAGTTTGGAAGGAGTCTGACTGATGGAGAAGTCCACTTGCAGGAGAAGTTCAGGAGGAGTTTGACTAATGGAGAAGTTCGGAAGGAGTTTGGCTAAAGGAAAAGTCTGAAAGGAGTTCGACTGATGAAGAAATTTAGTTGAAGAAGAAATCCAGGAGGAGTTTGATTGATGGATAAGTTTGATTGAAGGAGAAGTCTGGAAGGAGTCCGACTGATGGAGAAGTTCGACTGAAGGAGAAATTTAGGAGGAGTTCGACTGATGGAGAAGTCCGACTGTAAGAGAAGTTTGAAAGGAGTTTGATTGATGGAGAAGTCCAGAAGGAAGCCGACTGATGGAGAAGTCTGGCTAAAAGAGAAGTTCGAAAGGAGTTTGACTGATGGAGAAGTTCGGAAGGAGTTTGACTGGTGGAGAAGTTTGGAAGGAGTTCGACTGATGGAGAAGTGGTGATTGAAGCTCTTCTACGATTATAAATTACACTTGGCTGAGCATTAGACCAAACTTCGGTGGGAGCGGGGTTTATCCCCAATAATAAGGATGTCAAACTTGGGGGATTGAAGTCTCATGATTATCATGTGCTGATGCAGCAATTGATCCCAATAGCTATTCGCCGTGTGTTGCCAAAAAATGTTAGAATGACTATTATTCATCTTTGCAATTTTTACAGAGATATTTATGCAAAGAGGTTGCTTATGAAAGACATAAAGAAAATGAAGACAAGGACGGTGACTATATTATGTGATCCAGAGAAGATATTTTCATCATCATTTTTCACAGTTATGATACATCTTACCATGCACCTTGTAAGAGAAGTTGCACTTGGAGGCCTAGTGTTCTGCCAATGGATGTATCCTACTAAGAGGAATATTCAAACTCTAAAATCTTATGTAAGAAATATGAATTGCCTGGAGAGATCCATAGCAGAAGGTTATTTAGATCAAGAGTGTATGGATTTCTATACCATATACTTAAACAAGTTTGAGACACGTCGTAATCAGCCAATGAGGAATCAGGATAATCGGTATGAGCCAATTGAGCCTACATTTGAGTCCATTCCATAGCTAGATGGACTTTTCACTTCATACCGCCTCACTAATTTAAGTATTAAGGAAATGGATAAGGCACACCACTACGTGCTCTTCAACTGTGATGTCATTAAGTCGTACATAAGGTGAGTCACTCAGTCTTATTTATTTCATAATAAGTAGAAGAAAATATCCAATTATACCTAAATTTATTCTTTGTGCATGCAGCAAACATAAGGAGGTCATAAGAGTAAAATATGGCGCTCTAAGTATGCAGGAGAAGAGAAAATGCACAGTAAAAAATTTTCTGAATCGTTGAAAAATCATGTAAGTGATTATATATTCTTGCCTGGTATAACTTATTTGAACATGTTTACTAATTAGGTGTCATGTCCTTAATTAGGTGTGGAGATTGCCGCTCAGTGATGTGAGTCCTGAAGTGCATGCTCTTTCAATGGGTCCTAATCATACTATGCGTGAGTATAAACAACTCATCATTAATGGCTACAGGTTTAATATTCATAGTAGGTCTGTAAATATGGCAACACAAAATAGTGGTATCATGTTGAGGGCCACCACTGGATGTTATGCTAGCTTGAGGGATTCACAGCCTCATATGGAGGATTTGAACTATTATGGCGTGGTGGAGAAGATAGTCATCTTGGACTATTATTCCAAAGGAAGGATTGTGTTGATGAAGTGTGGTTGGTTTGATAATTTGTTATAGTCTGGAATGAAGACTGATGAGTGTGGTTTTACTCTCATTAATATGCAACGCCATCTCCGCACTGAAGAACCATATATACTTGCCTCCTAAGCTAGTCAAGTCTTCTACGTTAGTGATCCTTTAGAGCCTCAATGGGGTGTTGTTGTGAAGATGGTGCCTAAGTATATTTTTGATGATACCGAAGTTGATGATGATGTTGGACCATGCATGCAAAGTGCTTCTCTAGGATAAAACTTACTTGGTACTGTCGAGGTCTCAAACACATTTGTCAGGAGCGATGGTGATGTCCATATTGTAGATGCCACTAGGCGATGACTTCAACATTCTGGTATAAATTATTAAAATTTATTTATTAATGTGTTGCTAATATTATTGTTCAACATGTTAAATTTATTGCCCAGAGGTTGCAACCCCCACCCCTCGAATGACTATGCGGAGCTTCGCATCTGAGGCATGCTAGTAGACCGTGCCGTGCTATGCCATGGGCCATGCTGTGTCGGTAGACTGTATCGTGCCTTGGGCCATGTCGTGCTGTGCCATGCCTTAAGCCATGCCATGTCAGTAGGCCATGCCGTGTCGGTAGGCCATTCCGTGCCGGTAGATATCATAAATATTATATATAGAACATTATCATATATGCTAAAGATTAAAATATGCAACTTGGAAGATGGATCAGAAAAATCAACCAAGACTCAAATGAAACATAAAATCTAGACACGAGTCAAAATCATCCAAATTGAACACCAACCCTCAATTGATTTATTAATAATTAGTAAAACAAAAGCTAGATTCAATGCATATAAATATTTCATAAGCCTAACCTAAATGCTCTTAAAAGTCTATTCCTTGGCCGTAAAGTTTAAATTTAACATAATATTGAATGAAAATATAACCTTGCCGTACTATG
Source organism: Cocos nucifera (assembly GCA_006176705.1). Taxonomy (NCBI): domain Eukaryota; kingdom Viridiplantae; phylum Streptophyta; class Magnoliopsida; order Arecales; family Arecaceae; genus Cocos; species Cocos nucifera. Next base: position 34,203 of record QRFJ01006536.1, read on the forward strand.
TCGGTAGGCCATGCCATGCCGTGTCGGTAGGTCGTGCTGTGCCTTGGACCGTGCCGTGTTGGTAGGCTATGCCGTGCCATGCTGTGGTAGTTCATGTCTTGGGCCATATCATGCCGGTCGCTAAGAGAACCCATGGCCACTAAGAGAACTCCTGTCTTGTTGCTTTTGTTTATTGCATTGCATAGTGATAGACCCGTCAATTGATTAGTGTACATAATCTTTGACATCCACATATTTATATGTAATTGTATGGATGGTACCTAGATAATATCTTTGATTATTGTTCAACATGTTATATTGGTTAATGTTCATTAATGTTGCAGATCACGATGGCACCGAAATGCCATCTAGCTTTCATCCCTACCTCTCGATAGGTTACGTGGAGTTCAGCATCTGTGGAGCAGTCGGAGCATACTCCATCCACCTCCACATCGACTGCTTAGGGACCTCCACCATCGGTATCTACTCTACCGATGGCATCTACTCCACCGACATCTGAGCCTCCACCATCATCGATATCTCTGACACATGCTACTCCACTGGCATCTGAGTGTACATTTTTATTATAATATTTATTTATTTTTTATATTGTATTTGTATATTTATATATTTGCATAATATATTTTTATTATAGGTGCATCATCCAGTAGGACATTTCGTGGTCCCACACGTATGGCGCATGTGTGAAATTCCCAGCATCAGATGATGGTATAGTATGATGCAGAGGGAAGGCCAATAGAGGAGACCATGCAGGAGATGCATTCCTTTTTTGGAGTGCTTGTGAGGCGGTCAGACATTATTCCTGTAGAGCCCAAAAATTGGCGATTGATGGATGATACTATCAAGGATCGGGTGTGGAAGGAGATATGGGTAAGTGCATCTTAATTATATTTATGCATTTTATATGTTTACATTATGTTTGATTAGAATAATTTTGTAACTGACTTTTGATAACTTTGTGTAGAGGAGGTATGACTTTTCTGATCACGAGAGGGCTCGAGATATCCGACTGAAGAAGATCGAGGAGTTGTACTGGGGCTACAAGGTCAAGCTCCACAGAGGATGGCTCGAGCACCGACAAGACACTTTAGAGGAGCTTATTTCATGGATACAAGACTATCCTCCGAGTCAGTGGGAGAGGATAGTTACACATTAGAGGAGCCAGGAGTTCGAGATAAAATTACTAACTTTTTAATTTTTCAATATGCTTAAAGTTATATTTAAATATTTTTAAATATTAATTATTTATTTGAATATTTGTTAGGCTATCTTTCATCAGAATCGGAAGAACCGAGTAGCCCCGGAGTATACGCACACTCTCGATCGTGAGTCTATGGCCAGTCATGTGCATAGAGAGGTAATGAATTCTAAATCTTAGTAGATAAATTAAATTCATATTTTTTTATATTTTTGATAAATCGATCCATTGTTATAGCTGATGAGAGATGGAGTGATGCCCAGCCGTAGCGAGATTTTTCGATCCAGCTGTATGAATAAGAAGGGCAGGCCGATGAACACTACGATCTGAAAGATTTTTGTAAGTATTAAATATATTAATATATATGATTAGTATTATAGCATTTGTTATAAAATTTTATTTGCATTTACAATTATAGGATCAGTTAGATATGCTCGCGAGCGAGGACCCAGATACCTCTGGCCCCCATGACCATCTATCTTAGGTCTTGGGGCCTGAGCACTCTGAGAGGATTTGATGCAGACCCGGACATACACGGACCAACTATTGGTCTGAGGTGAGCGTCTCTTCATAAGTTTTTGATGTTGTTAGTTGGGAGGAGCTCGAGCCAGCGTTGGAATGGGCAGATCATGCTGCGATGCGAGCAGATTGGGCTGAGAAGCGTTTATCTCATCTGGAGGACATCATGAGAGATATGGTGTCGATGCTCAACGCGTATTTTGGAGGTGCCTTCACGGGCTTTGAGGATATATTGGCATGCATTCCAGCTCTAGCTCTTCCAGCTCCAACTCCGACTCCAGCTCTAGCTCTTCCAGCTCCAACTCCGACTCCAGCTCTAACTCAGCCTCCAGCTCGTGCTCCATCTACCGAGGATGATGATGATGTAGATTTAGGAGACTTTTGATATATATTTTTTTAAAAAATATTATAATAAATTTTATTCAGTAATAAAATTTTAGTATTTTAGAAATATTTTTATATTTATAATATTTTTTTGTATTATATATCTCTATATTTGTTAGGTAAAATATATAAAAAAAACTAAAAATTTTATATCTTTTAATTATTTAGAAGCTACAATAGTGGTTTTACAACTGCTATCGTAGACGTGCCAATTGCTGCCATAGATAATGTGTCAACTGCTACATTAGACATATAGCAGCGGTTACGTAACCACTTCTATAGACAAGACTATGGTAGCGGTTTCATAATCGCTGCCATAGACTATCTATAATAGTGATTTTATAACCGCTGCTATAGATAAGCCTATGGCAGTGGTTAAAAAATTGCTGCAATAGGATCTATATAGCAATGGTTTCAATAACTGCTACAATAATCATTGGTATAGACCTACGACGAAGGCTACAGTGGCAGCGGTTAGCCCGGTTCTATAAAAGTATTGTAAGTATTTGATGTAGATAGACTTGAACTTAAATTTCTTGGAGGAGTGGACCGTCTGCAGTCGACGGGTCTTCTTCTGTAGACTTCAGCGAGACTGGTGGGTCTTCTTCTGTGTGCTTCAGTGAAGCCTGGTGGTATTGCTAGAATTATGATATATCCTGATGGTAAGGATGGACTTGGTGATGGGTTACGGAAAGTCTGGATACTCGCATCTTGAAATCTTGGAACCACATGAACATCAGCTTCATATGGTGGATTTGGATTGTTGTCTGAAATAACAGTAGCCACCAGAGAAGGAGGCCAGATCTTGAGTTCCACTTGAAGATGAATAGTGACATGGTAACGTTGGTGTTGTCGATATCGCCGTTGATGGTGATGATATTGGTGTCTGGTCATTGTTGGATTTTTTTTATTTGAGGTTGAAGGTGGCTATTTATAGCCGCCATTGGAGACTATTGAAAGACCTTGCTGAAGAAGCTGGCTTGCTGGAGACATTGATTTGATTTGTTTGCTTTACCTATTGTTGATTTAATGGAGATAGCATCTTTGCTTTTACTTGATAAGATTGGCATCTTTGCTTTTGCTTTTGAGTTGATTGGAATGGGATCTTGATTTGTCTTGTGGATAATCTTGATAAGGAGGATTTACAAAAGTAAATCTTCCTCAATATTGAAGGTTGGTTCGAATGAAGAACTGTGAGCACTTATTTTTTCTTCTTCATCTTCTTCTTCCATTTTTGCTAATGACTCAAGGAGGAGTCTATTATACTCTATCTTTGATTTTGCACCTGCAAGCATTGAACTTGTAGTAGATTTTTATTGAAGGAATCTTGCTATTGCCGGATCAATTACTGGCTGTCTTTGGAGTGAATGGCGGGAGATCCATTCAAGGACTTTTGATTTTGCTACATCTTGAAGATTGAATTGTTGCCACCATTTTACTTTGAACTTTCTTTCTAAGATGTTTGGTAAGGGAGGATTTGAAATGAAAGTATATTCCCAGCTTAGTACCCATGAGAGGGTAAATTTTGAAAATAAATTTAATAAGATTGAAAATTTTTGTTCTCTTGGTGGTAGTATTGCTTTTTCTTGGAATACTTGAAAATCTTCTGAAGCGATTTGAGGAAGGATTTCTGGAATGGGTCCAAAATGGTCCCACTAGTTGTAGAACTAGTATGAAAATTTGAAGATGGTCCTTTTCTTAAAATAAAAGAGCCATGAATGTTTATGGATTTGGTTTTGAAAAAGAAAAGCATGATATCATGCAGCATGGTAATCCCAATAATTGAAATATTAAGGTGAGAAAGGATGGGAGAACCTGCGAAAATTGGATGGATGATCATCCCAAGCAGTGGGTGTCAAAACATTGCAAATTTGGGCAGTAGAATGAGTGGTGTCATCTTGATCATTCTTGTAATGCTTGAACTGCACAAAGTCAGTATCACATAAAATAAATTCATAAATTTTTTACATTTTTTGTAAATCTTTTGCTGGATAATGCCAACTAGACTTGAAAATTCTTTCAGCTACTAAATTTAGAGTTTCAGCTAAAAATTCATCCTCAATCGTTACAATCGATTAAGTTTTTAGTCAAAATAGATTGAAGATTATTTTTTGTAGAAAAACTTTTAAAGGGGTATTGCTCAGTGGAGAGTTTTAAGGAACTCTCAATTGCTTTCAACTCTTGTTCTTCTTGAACCACAGCTTCATACCACATTTTTGGTTTGGGTGCAGTAAGAAGTTTTAATGGTTGTTCTGAACTGGAGGTTGATGTTTGAATAGGTTGTTTGGAAGAAGATTGGGCATAGTCAGACTTGGTTTGTTTTTGGACTGGATTGGATGTTGGAGGCCTTTTAGGAGGTGCCATTGGAATATCCCTATAAGAATTTTGGAGACAAGAAATCAGGTAGAGAATAGTCCTTTTCACTTTTGAATTCAATTTCAAAATCAAAGATTGATAAAATAGGTTGTCATTTTTCGAAAACTTGTTTTGAGGCTCTTTTTTCGAAATATATTTTGCGGATTGACAATCAACACGAAAAAGAAATCTTTGGTTGAGTAAATCACTTTGAAACTTCAAAATATAGAAAATAATTGAAAGCATTTCTTTTTTGATTGTGGGATAATCTTTTTGTGATGCATTTCAAATTCCATAAGTGAATTGGACTAGTTGTTTATCAATATCAGAGACATTGGTTTCAACAATTTTTGGGAGTTTTGGGTCTGCCAGATAAAAACACGAAAGTGATTTTATTTGTTTCTTGATGGTTTTGACAACTTGAATGTGTGTATTCGTCCATGGAGGCGGATCCTTTTTGAGCCTATCACAGAGAGGCTTGGTGATTGGTTTTATACTTTGATAAAAGTCTAAGACATAGTTTAGGCTATCAAAAAATCTTTGCAATTGTGTTTTGTCAAGAATCTTGTCTGCTAATTTAATCATTTGGAGGTTCATTTGAATTGGTCTAGCTTTTGTAGGTATTTTTCTTTCATTAAAATCTTTTTCATAAGGCAGTTTAACAATATGATGCTTTCTTTCCCAAAATGCATTTGGAAGATAAGAGCATATTATTTCTTGAAATTTTTTGAACTTGTTTATTGAATTGAGGATTGCTTAATTGTTCTTCAATTCTATTGTGACTTACTTCTTCTTTCAGATATTTAATCTATTTCTATTTTCTTGAGATTAAATTGATTGCTTGAATTTTTAGAGAATTTAAACTCTTGAAAAATGGTTGATGGATGAAGGAAAAGGTTAAGTCGTGTCCGAGGACTTGAGTCTTGATTCCATCATCATCCACGGAGAATAGTTTGATCAAACTTAGGAATGGAGTTCCTAAAATGACATTCCTGTTAAGATCTTTGACTAAAATAAAATGTGTTTTGAGGCAAATTTCTTTATTATAAATAAAGGCATTTGTCAGCTTGTATTTGATCTTCAATTCAGATCCACTTGTGGTGTTAAGTTTTTTTTAATTTTTTCAAAGAATTTTATGGAAATTAATCCCTCTTGAATATAATTTGAGTCTGCACCGAAGTCAATGAGGGCTATAGTTTCTAACCTAAAGTCCTCTATTGCAATGGTGATTTGAACGCACCACTTTTGAACAGTGATGCCTGATAGGGACTCAATGAATTTTGTGTCCTCATCAGGATCTGGTTCAACCATGATATCTTGATCTTTTTGTGATAACAAGTTGATTTGAGTCTTCATTTGAATGATTTCATCCTTTAATTGATTTATTTCTTTTTGTAAGTCTTGTATGGTAACGGGTCTTTTATCTTGTGATTCAAATCTTTTGAGAATATTGTTTAGATTATAAGTTTGATTATCATCTTGTCTTTTTGGTTCTTTTAATGATTCTTTTAATTTAATTAAACATTCTTTCTTGAGTTCTTGATCATTGATCTTGCCAATAAAGTCTAAGAGGAGATTTTATTCTTGTGTTATTACATTGATTTCATTAATTCTTGATTCTCCTGAGCCTTCACTTTCACTGTCTTCAGATTCTGAAGTCTCTAGGCTTGAATTTAGAAGAAGATTTTCTAGTTGCTTCTTGACAGAATCTAGTAGATTACCTTCATCAATTTCTAGATTGTTTCTTTTTTATTTAACTTTGCATTTGTTGGCCCAATGTTCAAATCGGCCGCATTTGTAGCAGGTCAAAGATGAACTTGGTTGTTCTTTATCTTTCTTGAAAGATTTCTTGGATGTCTTTGGTGTTTTAGTAAAGACTGGTCATGATTTTCTTGGTTGGTATTTTTTCTGAGTCTTATATGGGATTTTCTTGTACCAATCAAACTTTGATTGCTTCTTTTTCTTTTGACAAGTTTGACAAGTTTTGTTTATCTTGAATTTTTTATTGAATTTGTTTCCACTCCTGAGTGGTTCGAATCCAAAATGTTCACAGAAAGAACCTAATTCTTTCCTACTTGTTAATTGTTCTCTCTTGAGTTATTATTTCATTCTAAGATCATTACAGATTAATAAACCATCTTCATTGATTATATTGATTAAGTCTCCGTAGGTTAACCGATCATAAGGTATCCTACCATTGTTTTGATTTCTTAACTTCATTCTAATCTTTTCTGAGAAAACTGTAGGCAATCCTGCAAAAAATTTCTCTTTCCAAAAGAATTGATTGCAGTCATCTCTTGTCATTACTCTTGTTAAAAATATGTCTTTGTACCATCTGAAATCAGATAGTTTCTTGCATCTAAGGTTTGATAAAATTTTGAAGGTTCTGTCTCTGAATTTACTTGGATCACCAACAAAATATTTTGCAATTGCAAAGATTAAGGTGGGGATAGCATCTTGAATGTCAGCACTAGTTTCATCTCTAAGAACAGTTTCATCTACAGTTTTTCTTACTGCATACAAGATCTGTTGTCTATCTTGATCTTCTCAGCAATGATCCCATCAATCTTTCAGTTGGCCAGTGAAACCAGCTACTAGAGATTGGGCTATTGCAAGATCAGTTGTATCACTTTTAGTCTTGTAGGCCATAGAGATCATGAATATTTTTGAAGGATGTTGAGGATATTGTATTCAATCTCACCATCTATTTTCCATTCATAGATGACATAAGCTGAGAATTGATTTTGATGGATCAAAGGCCTTTCTTCTATGCCCATATCTGGTAAGCTTGGTTTGGGATAGAAAGGCTTTGGAGAGTAGGCCCAACTCTTAAGTTTGTTGATTTCTAACATAGGGCTGGAGCTACCAGATTGTGAATCAGCTTGGATTTCAAAAATCCTCACTGTCAGATTGAGTTGAGTCTGATTGACTACCTTAGATTAAGATTGTGATTGACTTGTCTTTTGATTGGGTGCTGGATGTAGTCGGTCTATCTAGAGTGTCTAAAACTAGATTTAACTTATCCAGTCTTTTGTTTACTTCTTGTAAGAGATCTTTTTGATCTTTTTCTCTTAATTGATCATTTTACTTTTTAGGAATTTCAAATGGTCTGAAGATTGGGACAAATTCTTTTGATTTTGGTGGGACAAATTTTTCTTCATTAATTGATTCTTCAATTCTTGTTAATTGATCACCTATGGTTTTTAGGTGTTGATTTGTAAAATTATTTTGTTCAATCATGTTCTTGACATCCCTAGCATTTGGTATATCTAAAGGTTCAGATTTAATCTTGAAAGGGGATGCAGTGACTTGGGTTTTCCTAACAGGAATCTTGATTTCTTGTAGAGAAGGATGAATTCTTTCAATCATCCTACCCATGCCATCTTGTCAAGAAATGATTATCTTATTCTTGATCATGTTTACTTCTTTGGATTGAACCCTAAAGGATTCAAACCATTGGAAGAAACATACTTGGGTCTTGACAAATTTTAGGAATGTATAATATTCCTCTTGAATTTTGTTTTTTTGATCTTTATTGTATGTCTTGAAGAATTGTCATCTTTTCTCAATATTTTTTTATGAATAAAATTCTTATTTCAAAGCTTTCTTATCTATTTGAAATTCCTCTAAGATTGTACAAATCTCAGGATCTTTTGATTCAGCAAATTGTGAATATGTTGGAAAAATTGGTGGAGAACTATTTGGTTCATATTGTGTTTACGGAATCTTTGGTCCAAAATTTACTTGTTCAAGTATTGAGACTACAGTTGCTGAACAACTTTGCCTAGATGGTATCAATTGTGAGATTGAAGATGGGTCTAGTATGCAACTATGACTTTGGACTAACTTGTTTCTATAGAACTTGGTTGAAACATCACCATCAGGATGGGTGGTGATAGTTTCAAGGTGAGATTCTTCTTGTCTGATTGCAAGAATTATTTTTTGTAAAAGCCAGTTACTTGGAAGGATAATTTGATCCCAAATAAGGATCTTGGAGACATAAACATTACCTTTATTTTGACCCATCTTGAAATATTCTATTTGGCCAAAAGATTTGGTATTGATGGTTTCTATGTGATTTAGGGTATTGAGAGTTTTGAAGTAGACTCTAATTAAGGTTGCAGCAAAGATTGATCCTGGGAGCATGTTTAAATTGTGAAACTTGACTTCTAATTCCAAGGCTTTTAAGATGTTCTTGTCTTTAATCCTGATTGTTAAGTCTATGTTGCAATTGAAATAAATTGGTCCTTAATAAAGGCTTGATTTAACCATTCCCATTAGGGAAACCTTGAATTCAAAATATTTGCCATCCTTTAAACATAAAAGGATTACAGAATCAAGTTCTCTTCTTATCAGTGGCTTCACAGCTACTTGAATGAGTCCTATGTGTAGAAACTCATATTTTGATTTGCATGGGCCAATGATGTCTTGGGTCAAGATTGGGATCAATTCATGATCTCTTGAGATTGTGATTGTCTTTTCCGTTGTCTTGATCCTATTATCTAGAATAAACCAATTAGTTTTGTACACAAAACTTTTAGGTACTCTTGGTACAATCCACTTTCCTAGATTCTTGTTAGAGAACTCAACTAGAGTTCCTTCCTGACTTGTTCCTTCGCCTCATGAAGAAGAACTAGTAGAAGAGGTCCTAGATAAGAAATTCATTTTCACCATTGAATCTTCTGCTATGGACTGTCAACGACTTATGCCTTTTCGCCTTTTAAAATGCCTTCACACAACTTTAAAATGGGCTACTTAACAGCTACACGACTTGGAGGTCATACAACAACATGCCAACTCAATAGTTGGAATGAACTCTTGATCTAAGGGTTGCCCTTACACTACCTCTTCTCCCACTGACTCTAATACCAAAATGGGGATCACTGGGACCAAAGGCTCTAATAACAAAATGGGATCATTGGGACCAAAGGCTCTGATACCAATGAAGGATGCAGCAAGGGGTCCAAAAGAAGGAGGATATACTTGGAGGCTAACCACAGAAGGGAGACTCCTCACGCAAGCAAAAACCCTTACTTAAGGTTCTTGATACACTTGGTATAGAACTGAAGTTCTGGTCGAATCAAAGAAGAGAAACTAATTAGGACCCCAAAAAAAATCTGGAATAAGGGGTAGTACCAAGGTAACTAACCTTCCTGTGTACAATATAATTGGTTCCTAACAGATGATAAGGTTAAAGAACTTGGAAGAGAACTATTGCAATACTATTGAAATAGTAAAATTGACATGAATTAAAATAGTAATTTGTCTATGCTTGAACAGTGTAAGATTGAAATTAATTGAAATAATAACTTCCGTATGAGAATTTTGAAATAGTATTTTTGAAAATTGAACTAGTATAGGATGGACGCTCTGGAGGTTCTCAGAGCTTAGAGATCTGCCTTTCCTACTTTAGTAGGAACAGAGGCTATGATCCTTTCTTCTGGTATGCCTCAAAGAGCTTACAACCATTGAATATACTAGGTACTTGGTGTGCTTGGGTGATTTTGAATGCAGAGAGATTGAGATTGAAAAATAAAAAATTATTTACTGATGAGGTAGTCAGAAATCTTGACAAAAATCTTGAGGAAAGCTTGCTACTCCTTTTATTGATGAAAACTTGAGGTACAAGAATTGCTTCTTGATACAAGGTTGGGATATTGGATACAAGGTTTGAGGGATTGATACAAAGCTTAGGATATCTTGAGTGGATCTAGGATAAGAGCTAGGATAAGAGGAAGAAACTTCTCTCTACTAGAAGTTCTAGCACTCTTTGATTGTGCTCTTCCCAGTTATGCTCCCCTTGAGCTGAGGTCTTCGTCTGCTTTTATAGGCATTTGCGGACTTGAACTTGAATGGAGTTCGGGGGGATATTTTTTGAGTCACCATCCTTGAGATTCCATCTGCTAGAGAAAATCAGTGGTGGAAACTGCGGGTGATGCTGGTTTTAAGAAAACTAGGGGTAAAAACTACGGACGATGCTAGTTTTGAGAAGGCATCTGAGGGCATCTTTTGGTGCTTTTGATGACTTTATCTTTTTGTACTTTTGGGTCTTTTGAGAAAGTTGTCCTTGTGTTCTTGATATTAGAAAACCATGGATAGAAACTATGGGCTCCGCTTGTTTTGATGAAACCATGGATAGAAAACCATTGGCTTGATGATTGCCTTTTATTGAGATTATGCCTGATAGGATCCTGATTGGGCCTATTGACCGCAGTCACATGTCTGCTAGTGGAGCGAAAAAGTCCATTGGGAGACTGGATGATGTGGATTAATCTGGTTCACTTGAATCTATTGCTGAGCTTGAGCTTGTTGATGAGGATGAAGAAGCACTGGTGTGATGATTCTCTAATCCTCTTCTGAAATTCTCATTAGTATTGTAAATATTTGATGTAAATGAACTTGGACTTGGATTTCTTGGAGGAGTGGACCATCTGCAACTGACAGATCTTCTTCTGTAGGCTTCAGCAAGACTGGTGGATCATCTTCTATGTGCTTCAGTGAAGCCTAGTGGTATTGCTGGAATTATGATATATCCTGATGGTAAGGATAGACTTGGTGATGGATTGCAGAAAGTCTGGATACCTGCATCTTGAAATCTTGGAACCACATGAACATTAGCTTCATATGGTAGATTTGAATTATTGTCTGAAAAAATAGTAGCCGTTGGAGAAGAAGGTCGGATCTTGAATTCCACTTGAAGATGAATAGTGACATGGTGACGTTGGTGTCGCCATTGATGGTGATGATGTCGGTGTCTTGCCATTGTTGGATTCTTTTTTTGATTTAAGATTGAAGGTGGCTATTTATAGCCACCATTGAAGACTGTTGAAAGAGCTTGCTGAAGAAGCTGGCTTGTTGGAGATATTGATTTATTGTTGAGTTGATGGAGATAGTATCTTTGCTTTTACTTGATAAGATTGGCATTTTTGCTTTTGGGTTGATTGGAATGGCATCTTGGCTTTTGCTTTTGAGTTGATTGGAATGGCATCCTGAATTGTCTTGTGGACAATCTTGATAAAGAGGATTTACAAAAGTAAATCTTCCTCAATATTGAAGGTTGGTTCGGATGAAGAACTGTGAGCACTTGTTTTTTCTTCTTTATCTTCTTCTTCCATTTTTGCTAATGACTCAAGGAGGAGTCTTTTATACTCTATCTTAGATTTTGCACATGCAAACACTAAACTTGTAGTGGATTTTTGTTGAAGGAATCTTGTTGTTGCTGGATCAATTGCTGGCTATCTTTGGAGTGAATGGCGAGAGATCCATTCAAGGACTTTTGATTTTACTGCATCCTGAGAATTGAATTGTTGCCACCATTTTACTTTGAACTTTCTTCCTAAGATATTTGGTAAGGGCGGATTTGAAATAAAAGTATATTCCCAGCTTAGTACCCATGAGAGGGCAAATTTTGAAAAGAAATTTAATAAGATTGGAATTTTTTGTTCTCTTGATGGTAGTATTGCTTTTTCTTGGAATACTTGGAAACCTTCTGAAGCGATTTGAGGAAGAATTTTTGTAATGGATCCAAAATGGTCCCATCAGGTGCAGAACCAGTATGGAAATTTGAAGATGGTCCTTTTCTTGAAATAAAAGAGCTATGAATGTTTTCGGATTTGGTTTTGAAAAAGAAAAGCATGATACCATGCAGCATGGTAATCCCAGTAATTGAAATATTGAGGTGAGAAAGGATGGCAGAACTTGCGAAAATTGGATGGATGATCACCCCAAGTAGTGGGTGTCAAAACATTGCAAATTTGGGCAGAAGAATGAGTGGTGTCATCTTGATCATTCTTGTAATGCTTGAATTGCACAGAGTCAATATCACATAAAATAAATTCATAAAATTTTTATATTTTTTGTAAATCTTTTGCTGGATAATGCCAACCAAACTTGAAAATTCTTTCAACTACTAAATTTGGAGTTTCAGCTGAAAATTCATCCTCAATCGTTGCTATCGATTGAGTAAGTTTTTTTTTCAAAATAGATTGAAGATTGTTTTTTGTAGAAAAACTTTTAAAGGGGTGTTGGGTCAGGAATCCCAACATCTTGTTTTTGCTTGATTAATAAAAAACTGCAAATTTTTTGAAGAATATTTTGCAATAGCTTTTTGAAAAATATCAATATCCAGCAGTGCTGGATTTGCTTTTGCCAACTCAACTAATTGCCCAGCGGAGAGTTTTGAGGAACTCTCAATTGCTTTCAACTCTTGTTCTTCTTGAACCATGGCTTCATACCACGTTTTTGGTTTGGATGTAGTAAGAAGTTTTAATGGTTGTTTTGAACTGGAGGTTGATGTTTGAATAGGTTGTTTGGAAGAAGATTGGGCATAGTCAGACTTGGTTTGTTTTTGGACTGGATTGGGTGTTGGAGGCCTTTTAAGAGGTGCCATTGGAATATTCCTATAAGAACTTTCGAGATAAGAAATCAGGCAGAGAATAGTCCTTTTCACTTTTGAATTCAATTTCAAAATCAAAGATTGATAAAATTGGTTGCCATTTTTTGAAAACTTATTTTGAGGCTCTTTTTTTTGAAATATTTTTTGCAGATTGACAATCAACACGAAAAAGAAATCTTTGGTTGAGTAAATAACTTTGAAACTTCAAAATACAAAAAATAATTGAAAGCATTTCTTTTTTGATTGTGGAATAATCCTTTTGTGATGCATTGCAAATTCCATAAGTGATTGGACTGTTGTTTATCAATATCAAAGACATTGCGTTTCAACAATTTTTGGAGTTTGGTCTTGCCAGATAAAAGACATGGAAGAGTTATTATCTCATTTTTGATGGTTTTGACAACTTGAATGTGTGTATCCATCCATAGAGGCAGATCCTTCTTGAGCCTATCACAGAGAGGCTTGGTGATTGGTTTTATATTTTGATAATAGTCTAAGACATAGTTCAAGCTACCTAAAAATCTTTGTAATTATGTTTTGTCAAGAATCTTGTCTGCTAACTTAATCATTTAGAGGTTAATTTGATTGGTCTAGTTTTTGTAGGTATTTTTCTTTTTCATTGAAATCTTTTTCAAAGGCAGTTTAACAATATGATGCTTCTTTCCAAAATGCATTTGAAGGTCAGAGCATATTGTTTCTTGAAATTTTTGAACTTGTTATAATGATTGAGAATTGCTAAAATGTTCTTCAATTCTCTTGTGACTTACTTCTTCTTTCAGATATTTAATCTATTTCTGTGTTTCTTGAGATTAAGATTGATGCGATTTATAGAGAATTTAAAGTCTTTGAAAAATGGTGATGGATGAAGAAAAGGTTAAGTCCTGTTCGAGGACTTGAGTCTTGATTCCATCATCATCCATGGAGAAATGGTGTTTGATCAAACAATAGGAATGGAGTTCCTAGAGAATTCTTGTTAAGATCTGACTACAAATAAAAGATTGTTTTGAGGCAAATTCTTTGTTGTAATAAAGGCATTTGTCAGCTTGTATTTGATCTTCAATTTCAGATCCGATTGGGTGTTAAGTTTTTTCTTTATTTTTTCAAAAAAAATTATAAAATTCAATCCCTCTATGAATACATTTGAGTCTGCGCTGAAGTCAATTGAGGACTATAGTTTCTAACCTAAGATCCTCTTATTGTACAATGTGAATTGAATGCACCACTTTGAACAGTGATGCCTGACAGGGACTTAATGAATTCTATGTCCTCCCATCAAGGATTGGGTCTATAGTGATATCTTGATCTTTTTGTGATAACAAGTTGATTGAGTCTTCATTTGATTGATTTCATCCTTTAATTGAATTTATTCTTTTTGTAAGTCTTGTATAGTTTTGGGTCTTTTATCTTGTGATTCAAATCTTTAGAGAATATTGTTTAGATTGTAGGTTTGATCATCTCCTTGTATTTTTGGTATTTTAATGATTCTTTTATTTGGTGTACATATTCTTTCTTGGTCTGTGATCATTGACGTCTTGTCAATAAAGTCTAATGAGAGAGATTTGTTGTTTGTTATTAATGCTGATTTCATTAATTCCTGATTCTCCTGAGCCTTTATTTTCACTATCTTCAGGTTCAGAAGTCTCTAGGCTTGAATTTAGAAGGAGATTTTCTAGTTGCTTCTTGAGAAAATCTTGTAGATTACCTTCATCAATTTCTAGATTTTTTATTTTTGATTTAACTTTGCATTTGTTGGCCCAATGTCCAAATCGGCCACATTTGTAGCAGGTTGAAGATGAACTTGATTGTTTTTTATCTTTCTTGGATGTTTTTGGTGTTTTAGTAAAGACTGGTCTTGATTTTGTTGGTTGGTATTTTTTCTGAGTCTTGTATGGGGTTTGTCTTGAATTTTTTACTGGATTTCTTTCCACTCCTGAGTGGTTGGAATTCAAACTGTTTACAAAAGGAACCTAATTCTTTCTTGTTAATTATTCTCTCTTGAGTTGTTGTTTCATTCTAAGGTCATTACAGATTAATAAACCTTCTTCATTGATTATATTGATTAAGTCTCCATGGGTTAACCTATTATAAAGTTATTCTACCATTTATTTTAATTTCTTAACTCTATGTATGCTATCTTTTCTAGAAATTCGTAGCAATCTGTAAGGAATTTTCTGTTCCAAAGGATTGATTGCGTGTCATCTCATGTCCATTGACTCTTATATGCAAAATATGTCTTTATACCATCTGAAATTAGATAGTTTCTTGCATCTAAGGTTTGATAAAATTTTTGAGGTTCTATCTCTGAATTTACTTGGGTTACTAACAAAATATTTTGCAATTGCAAAAATTAAGATGGGGATAGCATCTTGAATGTCAGCACCAGTTTCATCTGTAGGTTTTTTACGACATACAAGATCTGTTGTCTATCTTGATCTTCTAAGCAATGATCCTACCAACCTTTCAGTTGGCCAGTGAAACCAGCTACTAGAGATTGGGCTATTACATGATTAGTTGTATCACTTTTAGTTTTGTGGCATAGAGACCATGTACATCTTTTTGAAGGATGGTTGAGGATATTGTATCAGTCTCACATCTATGTTTCCATCATAGATGAATAGCTGAGAATGATTTTGATGGATCAAAGTCCTTTCTTCTATGTCATATACTGTAAGCTTGTTCTATGATAGAAAGGCTTTGGAGAGTAGGCCCAACTCCTAAGTTTGTTGATTTCTAACTTAGGACTGGAGCTACCAAATTGTGAATCAACTTGGATTTCTAAATCCTCACTATCAGATTGAGTTGAGCCTGATTGACTACCTTGGGTTAAGATTGCGATTGACTTATCTTTTGATTGGATGCCAGATATAGTGGATCTATCTGGAGTGTCTAAAACTAGATTTAACTTGTCCAATCTTTTGTTTACTTTTTGTAAGAGGTTTTTTTGATCTTTTTCTCTTAATTGATCATTTTATTTTTTAGGAATTTCAAATGGTCTGAAGATTGGGATAGATTCTTTTGATTTTGATGGTCCAAATTTTTCTTCATTAATTGATTCTTCAATTCTTGTTAATTGATGACCTATGGTTTTTAGGTGTTTGATTGTAAAAATTATTTTGTTCAATCTGTTCTTGACATCCCTAGCATTTGGTATATCTAAAGGCTCAGATTTAATCTTCAAAGGGGATGCAGTGACTTGGGTTATCCCTAATAGGAATCTTGATTTCTTATAGAGAAGGATGAATTCTTTCACTCACCCTATCCTTGCCATCTTGCCAAGAAATGATTATCTTGTTCTTGTTAGATATGTATGCCCTAGAAGCCAGAATTGACTGATACTTGTAATATACTTCTAGGGGCAAAATTATAATTAACTATAATATAAAATAGTTATTTTCTAATTCATATAGATATTAGTAATTTATGATACATCCTTGAGTTAATGGTAATGTAATTTCTTATTTTAAGAGTTAAAATTTAGACATGAATTTTCATTTATTAACTCAAAAAAGACTCATGACCGTAGGATCATCATAAAGGAATGGTG
>QRFJ01006537.1:0-60355 GCA_006176705.1 Cocos nucifera
CTCTTCATGTGACCGCTGTCAAAGAACTAGAAATCTCTTTAGAAGACATGAAATGCCTTTAAATAATATTCTTGTGTGTGAAATTTTTTGATGTTTGGGGTATTGATTTTATGGAATCTTTTTCTAGTTCTTTTTCAAATCAATATATACTTGTGGCTGTAGATTATATTTCAAAATGGATAGAAGCAGCACCCTTTCCAACTAATGATGCAAAGGCAGTTGTCAAATTTTTGAAAATATATATTTTTACTCATTTTGGCACTCCTAGAGCAATCATTAGTGATAGACGTAAACATTTTTGTAATAAACAATTTGAAAATCTATTAAACAAATATGGTGTCACTCATAAAATAGCTATCCCATATCATCCAGAAACCAGTGGTCAAGTAGAGGTGTCTAATAGGGAGTTAAAAAGAATTTTAGAAAAAACTATAATTGCATCTAGAAAAGACTGATCATTGAAATTAGATGATGCATTATGGGCATATAGAACTGCATATAAAATACCTATTGGTATGTCCCCATATAGGCTACTCTTTAGAAAAGCATGCCACCTCCCTGTTGAGCTAGAACATAAAGCATATTGGGCCATGAAAATTCTTAACTTTGATATACAAAATGTAGAGAACAACAGGTTAATGCAAATAAATGAGATGGACGAATTTCGCCACCATGCTTATGAGAATGCCAGGATTTACAAAGAACGTACTAAGAAATGGCATGATAACCATATTGTAAAAAGAGAATTCCATGAGGGACAGCAAGTTCTTTTGTATAGTTCACGGCTACATTTGTTTCCAGGAAAGCTAAAATCAAGATGGATAGGTCCCTATACAATTACTAATGTATTTCCATATATAGCAGTAGAGATCTTTGATGAATCAAAAGGTACCTTCAAGGTAAATGGTCACAGGCTGAAAAATTACATTAATGGAAGTTTTGAAAAGAAGAAGGAAGCATTTCAATTACAAGATCCACTTTAGAATTCAAAGAAAGTCAAGCTGAAGACTATAAATCAGAACTACTAGATAGGTTGTTTCTTTTCTTTTTAGTTTTGATCATTTTTCTTTTCTTTTATTTTTTAGTAATTTGTAGTTGCTCTTTTATTATTTTGGTGTGTATTTTCAATTTTGCAGAGAAAAATCAATGAGAGCTCCAGCAAAATTTTAAAGCCCTAAAAAACCAGTTTGAACCAAATCAGGTGTATTCCTTCCTATCCTTTATTGCACCCTTTATTTTTCTTTCTCCTTTAAGACAATGTAGAATTAAAAAAAAAAATCATGTGTCAAGAAGAAAATCTTGAGCAAGATAGACTGGACAAGTGATAAAAGATAGAATTATTTGCTAATGAATGTAATGAGTTAGCAAATAAGGGGGGGCCAGTGTGAAAGCTACCTTAAAAAAAGGGGGGGGGCAGTGTGAAAGCTACCTTAATTCATGAGTATAAAATTGAGAATGTATAGAAAATTGACCAAAATAGATGATAAGAGAGGATACTTTTGTTCTTTTAATTTAATACTGAAATGCTAAAATTAGTCATCACGAACACAAGTGCTATAGATCTTTGATGTACTCTAAGAAAGTTTTTAATTGTATTGACTGAAAAATTTGCTTCTGAAGCTCAATGCTTAGCAGTATTTTCTAAACTTTTTGATCTTTAGTCCTAGATTTTATATTTGTGATAGATAATCTTATTGAAATATCGTATTAAATAAAATATTGCTAAGGGACTAGCAATGACTAAGTTGGAGGGTGTGATAAGTGGTAAAAATATACTAATAAAAGTATTAAATTATAAAATAAATTAATTTATTTTTTTAAAAATTGATACTTTTATTAATCTTATGTAGAAAAAAGGCCATCAATTTGAAAATCTTATTTTTTTAGTTCAGATGAAATAAATTTCAGATAAAACAAACTTCAAATGAGCCCGAAATTGAATTTCAAAAAAAAAAGAAAAAAAAAATTGGTTCGATTCAAATCGGTTCAGAAAACCAGCTCAGCAGTTTGGCCTGGTTCGACCGCAACAGCAGACTGACCCGTCGATGCAATGCTGACATCAGGATGACGTCAGCATTTTTTGCGACCCACGATGGACCATCTGGAGGGCAATTCAGGAATTTCATAGCAAGAAGCGCGCTCCGATTGGCTAAAGAATGCGATGGTCCATGCAACATCGGGCTCGCGCATGGTCTATAGAGGATAATTTGAAAATTTTGTCTGATCCAATAGATGGCTTTCACTAAAACTTGATCGGACGGTCGAAACGAAGGTGCTGATGGACGGCATCCGCAGCTCTCAGTTGAGATCCAACGATTGAGATTAATCCCGACGTTAAATTAAAGATCAGAAGGCTTCTTTCTATGCGATCGGATGGCCCAGATTCAATCTAACGGTTGATCCAATGGCTGATATGAAATTCGACTTGATTTGAATTATTTTAAGGGGGTTTTAAGTGATTTTTGGACCGTTTGATCAATATCTAACGAGCAGAATTATCCAGATCCTAATTTGAGTTGTTTTAGGGGTCTTAAACCTAATTCCTAAAGAATTTTGGAGGGAAATCAATCTCTCAACCTATAAAAATCTGCTGTTGCCGTAGAAAAAAAAGAGAAAAGAGAAGAAAAAAAGAGAAGTCGTAGAGTCAGAGAAATAAAAAGAAAAAAAAAAGAGAAAAGAGAGAAAGAGAGGAGAGAGGTAGAAAGAGAAGAGAGTCGGAAGATAAAAGAAAAGGGATTTTTCTTCGATAATCAAGACATCAATCAAGGAGCTTCTTTTTCTTTACCAAATTCTCCACACCAAGAGCAACGGACAATCAATTTCAGCAATCAAACAGTCTAATTTCTCTATACTTTTTATTTTATTTGCTATTTTTGAACTTGTTATCATGAACTAAATTTTCTTTTACTAAGACTAAGGTGTAGCCACTCTTTTGATGCAATATTCAGTATGATTTATTTTTAAATTTTATTCATGAGGACTATATAAATCTAATCTTAATGCTTTTAGATTACTGGCCGTCTTCTAATTGATCTGATGAATATAGATGTTACGGACCAAGTACATCTATGTTATTGCTTCTTGATTATATATCTTGTATTATGAATCAAATTAGATATCATATGCATGCGGAAATCTTAGTGCGCTTTAGACGTAGCGTATTTTAATTAGAGGGTTTCACAAAACTTAGTGCATTAATATTTATTTAAATTACATCTGGACCAAAAATAATTAATAAATATTGATAGTTTTGCTATACCTAGACCAAAGAATTATGAATAAATTAGGAGACTCCACCGTCACATAAAATAAAATTAATCTAATAATTTGAATATTGTATTGACTGAGTTGGTGAACCGATTGCCTTAGTAATCCATTGCTCTTAAATTTAAAATTCTAATAATTACACTATCTTTATTTCTAAAAAAAATAAAAAAAATTTAATTATTTCTTTATTTTGTATTTTAATTTTTTATTCTCATAAATCGATCTTCTAAATAAAGCATAGAAAAGAGCTTTTCAGCACTTATTTTTCAATCCTCTAGGGACGATACTCTACTCATTCACTTTATTACTTGATCGACTGGTGCACTTACCATAGCTATAAATTAGTATGCATCAATCTGCTCCATATGACGAGCGAATGGCCTCGAACCCCCAAAATGCGAGACTATTTGTCTCATCCAATTTGCGGCATTCTTGGCACATCGATCCTGCATAGTTAACATTCATTTAAAAATCAATAATATTTAATTATTAAACTTTAAATAAGAAGAAGTTACCTGATATGTTGGATCCTTGTACGTGTGGCATATGATAGCCCAGTCCTCCATAGTGATGCTGTCATATGGCCGCTATCGCACTGCCTCCACCCTCTGATCATGTACTACAGCATATCAGTGATGATGAATGCGATGTCGATACTTTTTAAAATACGATCATAAATGATCATCTACAGCTCATCGTACACAATCATGCTCAAAATCAATAATATCAAAAATATCCTGCAAATAATAAATTTTATAAGAATACAGTGCTAATTAAATATTTAAATAAATATTATTATACCTATAAGTGGCTATTGAAGATCTTCCTCTCAGGTCGTGTAACTTGACGCCAATCGAAGAGCATCATCGGGGCATAGCTGCAGCAAATGATGCCTAGCTCAATCTACCATGACTCACACCATCCCCTAATAGGTCTGGTATAGCCTAGTAGAATCTCGATGCGGAGACGCTGTCCCTCATGCTCGCATCTCCAACGCTCAAGGGTGAGGTTCTTCGACGGACCTCGCCCTCGCCTCACCACTGAAATAGAATGATCTAAAAAAATAATGAATAAATTATTAGTATATTAGCCATCTATTAATCTAATAGATAAATTAAAATTAAATTTTATAATATAAAAAATATTAAAATACCACTCAGATCTGCCTGATCACTCAAATCTACCTCAGTCAGATCCCCTGTACAGGGCCCTCGAATGACTCCAATGGTGTAGTAGTGGAAATGAAGGAAGGCTCAGGGACAGGCTGGGAAGTGGAACATTATCGTATCCCTCCTGATGCTATATCTGCAATCCTTAAAGTATGCATTTAATTAACTTGACATATAGATGAATGTAACAATCAATAATAATAGTGAAAAATGCATAAATGCTAATCAAGAGATTTGTATTGCATACCATTATTACCAGAGAAGATTGAGCAAAGAATATAGATATATTTATCAATATCCGTATCCCCCTCGATTTGTAGATCCTCATCCGAATCATAATAATCGATTAATGTATCATCTTCTTCATCATTTATGAAATGATCGTCGTCCTTTGAATCATCAAGATTAAATACAATATCAGTTTCAACTTCATTGGATGGCATATCAGCCCTATTCAAAGGAGCTGTCATAAGTTCTTCATCAATAAGATGCTCGATCAATATTTGTTCTTTTTGAAAAGCTTCATCTTCATATAGAGCTGAATTATTGTCCATCTCTAGTTGGATTGGTATGTCATATATACCTCTAGTTATTATTTTTTGTTCGACATGCCAATCACCTCGATATTTTAAATTCTTTAAATATATTACTTATTTTGCTTGAGTTGCTAATATATATGGCTCATTCTGGTATCATGTTCGTACAAAATTTATACTTATAAAGTATGGATCAATATGAATACCGATCTTCTTATCGCTAATATCTCACCATTCACACTGAAACAAAAATACCAAATTTTTGGATCCATACTTCAATTCTATGATATCTATCAATACACCGAGATATTCAATCTCATCTTCTCCTTCATATCCTATTATAGTAATCCCACTATTTTGGATCCATCTTTGCATCTCAAGCTCTCTTATATGAAATCTCATTCCTCCAATGATGCAGGATGTGTAGTAGTTAACCCTTTGATCAGGACCACATGTTAAATTATACAACTCCTCGGTTGCATCTTCTTCTTTATTGAAATACTTAGATTACATCTACAATATAGAAAAAAATTATATTGCACTATAAGTAATTAATTACTTAATTATAAAAATATAAAATAATTATAATGAAACTTACATGGTCTCCAAATCATTTTGCAAATTTCATCCTATGTGATCATCAACATCTATATTATTCTCCCTGGATAGTACATTTTTGTGATCACTGTAATAAGTCATCATTTTTAATTTTACATCGATATGAAAAAAATTAGTTCAAATACTAAAATTATGCAGTGATAATACTTACTCAATTAAATCTTCAATTTCTTCATAACTATTTAGAATATAGAAGTGTACTTTGGATAGCTCATTCATGTCTATAAACTCATATCTTCTTCCACTTATGGATCGAACCATTTGTTTGAATATGGAGAGTGTCGGTTCATCGTCATCCCATTCCCGTTCAGCATTACGATCTGTACGATTGAATCTTATTTCAATATCGTCAAGATCATCGAGTAGAATGCAAGACACTCCGAGCTATATATTTTTCTGCTATGAATCCTTCGGGGCATGCCTTATTGCGGACATACTTTTTTAGGATGCACAAGAATCTACAAGTGTAAAAAAAATTAAAGAGTTCTAACAGATTTAAAACATACAAGTTTCCATGAGTCAAAGCAAATTATAATTTCTTTACCTTTCAATAGGATACATCCACCAATAATGTATCGAGCTGACCAGAAGAGCTTTCTTTGGAAGATGAACAGTTAGGTGCACCATAACATCAAAATATGATGGTGGAAAGATTTTTTCTAACTTACAAAGAATGAACACAATATCCTTTTCAAACTTCTTGGTTATGTTAATTTTCAACTTTCGGCAACATAGTTTTCCCAAAAACACTCCCAACTCAATTAATGCAGTTTGAACATCACCACTCAGATAGCCACGCATCACCATAGGAAGCAAACATTGCATCATCACATAAGAGTCATAACTTTTCATGCCAGAGATATTGCCATCATTGTTGCCAACACATCGTGATACATTTGAAGCGTAAGCATAAAAAAACTTTACAGTTTTGAACCATCCATAGAAACTCTTCTTCTCCATACTAAAAAGTGAATAACATGCAGATGTCATAAAAAGTTTATCACCTCGACGAACTAAATGTAGCTCCAATCGGATTTTCATTTTTTGTAAATCGAGGTGAGCTTTTGAATTATCTTTTAACTTTTTTGGAATGTTCAACACTGTATCGATGATATTATCATAAATATTCTTCTCAATGTGCATCACATCCAGGTTATGACGAAGTAGTAACTGCTTTCAATATGGTAGTTCAAAAAATATGCTTTGCTTCGTCCAATTCAGCTTAGCTTTAGTATGCTTTTGCTTGTGAGTACTAGATATTTTTTTAAATTTCACATTTTCAATAGCTTCAAGTTGTTCTAAAACTTTCACTCTATTTAACTGCTTAGGTGGCGGACATCGGTCAGACTTACCATCAAAACATTGGTTATAACGAGACCCCTAAGAATGATTAGCCGATAGAAACTGGTGATGACCCATAAAGCAAATTTTTCTTCCATGCTTTAAATGTAAGGAGGATGTATCCTTGTTGCATATTGGACAGGCCAGATATTTCTTGGTACTCCATCCGGATAAGTTTTTATATGCAGAAAAATCATTTATGGTCCATAAAATCGATGCATGCAACTTAAAATTTCTTCGAGTAATAGAATCGTATGTCTAAACTCCATTTTTCCATAGGTCCTTCAGATCATCAATTAAGGGACGTAGATATACATCAATTTTATTACCTGGTGCTTTCGGATCCGGAATCAATAGTGACATAAAAATAAATGGCTCTTTCATGCATTTCCAAGGCGACATAACTAGCATCACAAGCCATATGCTGTCGGAAGTACTCAAATTACCAAAAGAATTAGATCCATCTATCGCTAAACCAAGCTGGATATTGCATGGATCACTCATAAATAGCAGATGCTTTGCATCAAAGTCTTTCCATACTACAGAATCAGCCAAGTGTCTAAGTATGTTCTTCTTCGAAACCTGCTGTTCATGATGCCATCTCATTTCGTCAGCTATCTTTGTAGACATATACAACCTTTGAAGTCTTGGAATCAATGAAAAATATCTTAAAATCTTATGAGGTATCTTCTTTCCTTTCCTATTATGGGTTTTGTACCTAGGTTCACCACATTGCAGATATTCACTTGCTTGTTCGTTCTCTTTGTAAAATAATATATAATTATTTTTGTAGGCATGTATAGGAATATAGCCAAGTCCCAATTCCTGTATATACATTTTTGCTTGAGTATATGATTTTGGAAGTGTCGATCCACCAGAAAGAGCTTCTTTAATCAATGCTAAATTTTGATAAAAAAACTTCTGACTCCATCGGTTTACAATTTTAATTTGAAGCAATTTTATCAAAAACTCTAACTTGGAGAATATCATACAATTTGGGTAGAGTGGCTCTCGTGCATCCCAAATAAGCTTTGCAAACTGTTCTGAAGTTCCTTCTATCTTATTAATATTGTATTCATGATCAGAACTATCTTGAGATTCACTAGCACTCATGAGTATAATTGAGCTAACATCCTGATGTATATCATCCAGTAACGAACCTATACCATCATGTTCGACAGGTTTAGCAGTATCAATATCATCATCGACATCATCATCGTTGCACACAACTTCATTAGAATCATTCTCCCTATGCCATATCCAGCGAGTATACTTCTTATCCATTCCAAAATGTAGCAGATGCTCCTTAACAAGTGATGTGATGATACACCATATTGACACATCTTTTACATGGATACTTTATTCGACTAGCACTATCAGCCTTACACTATGCAAATTCAATAAAATCTCAAACATCTTTTCAATATTCAGGCAAAAAAATACCCCTAACGTTCATCCAACTTTTATCGATATCCATCTAATAATAAAGAATAATGATTCATGAATCCTAACTCCACCAACTCCTTCCTAATAGGTATGGTCATATCCCTTTCAAAAATATATCACTTTTATTATTGTCATAGCTTTATTCTTTGTTCCATATCTGAAAAAAAAAAATCCGCCAGCATCTCCCTACAATTCTCTAAGTACAAGATATAGATGGATCATATTTTAACCACATCTAATATGTACCCAGAGAATGAACGAGATAACTACGACGTAATTTTCCATAACAGAACAAAGAACATGATGACAACAATAAAATATTGATGCATTTTTGAACTACCCAAATCGAGGCATCCAAGAGTCGTTCACAAAGTTTATTTTAGGGATCCTATGACTGACTCTTGAATAGAAGTCTAAGATTACATGATTGCATGCATAACATAATTACCATATAGGATTCGAGATGGAGATCCAATCTGGATCATGGCCCGAATTTTGAACAGGATCTCGACTCATATCCCTGATTGAAACTCGATTCGGATCCCAGATCGAGATCCCACCTGGATTATGACCCAAATCCCAGACTAAGATCTTGACTCATATTCTTGATCGAAACTCGATTCAGATCCCAGACCAGATATTTTATATATATTAAAAATTAAAATATTTAGTTAATTAAAATTAAAATAATAAATCATCAACATGGAATATAGGAATTAAATAAATAATAAAATTAAACTATAACAAGTAAAAGCATAAAAATATAATTAAAAAACTAACTATTTTAATTATTAAAAATATCTAATTTTTAATTATTTTATCATTTTATCTTAAAATTCAATATTATTATTAAAATTATTATTATTATTACTATTTTTTATTTTAATATTATTAATATTACTATTTTTATTAATTATTACTACTACTATTATTATTCTTACTATTATTATTATTATTATTCTTATTACTATTATTATTATTACTACTACTATTTTTTATTTTAATATTATTAATATTACTATTTTTTTAGTAATTATTACTATAATTATTATTATTATTATTATGGCTCTTATTATTACTATTATTATTATTATAATTACTATTTTATTTTTATTATTATTAATATTATTTTATTTTTATTATTACTATTTTTAATTTTAATATTATTAATATTATTATTTTTATTAATTATTAATACTAATATAATTATTATTCTTACTATTACTATTTTTTTTTTTTATTAATTACTACTACTACATTATTATTATTATTATTTTATTATTATTATTATTTTATTTATTATTATTATTTTATTACTATTATTATTTTATTATTTTATTAGTACCCTGACGCTGCACCCACACACTTGTCGTGGCCCTTTCGACCTCCCAGCCCTGTGCTGCCACCACACCCATGGCTCTCCATCGATCGAGCCATCACCGCTGCCCCTCCACGCCCCATGCACCCCCATCCAACCCCCACCCGACCGTCGCAGCCCCCGCCCTGACCCCCAGCCCCTACGCCGCTACGTACCCATTATTGCGGCCCCCCAACATCCTGCAGCTCCCCTCCACCGCCACCACCTATGGCTACCCATCCGAGATAACACTGATCGCCGCGCGCCCCTCCATGCCCCATGCACCCCCAACCGACTCCCATCCAGCCGTTGCGGCCCCCCTCGATGCCCACCCTAATGGCCCCATAGCCCCTGCGGTGTGGGCCCTCTGCCTCCCACCACCAATGGCCTCCACCAAGGCCATCAACTACTACACACAGCAGCAGGCACTCACCATCCACGATCTGTGTCTGCCATCGATCACCGCAAGGCAATACGCACGTCACCGACCCTCAGACCAAAAAAATAATTAAAAAAATAAAATCTAATCTATGGTCGGCAAGTATTTACCTTCATCGATGATCGATTAGTCGAAAATGCACAACGACGAGGGCAATGGCAGTAACAACGGTAGCATCAATGGTGGCGACAACGACGGTGGAAATGAGAAAGACGGTCGCCGACCGGTGGAAGCCCGAGAGGAGGGGGAGAGAGCGGTCGAGGGGGAGAGAGAGGGAGACAAGTCGAAGTGGGTTTTGCGGGAGTGGGTTGGGATATTTAAAAGTTATTAGCGATGAAATTATTAGCGATGAAACTTTCATCGATAAAAATATTATTTATGATGAAAATAAATAATTCATCATTAATATTAATTATTTATGATGAAATTTATCATCGTAAATAATTTTATCGCTAATAATTCCCACCAAATATTTTACTAATTTTTTTCTTCTTCAAAAAATATTAAAATAAATTATTTATGATGAAAATAATATTTCATTGCTAATAGTTCATTATTTATGATGAAAATAATTATTCATCATAAATAACTAATTTTTAGCGACTTATTATTTCCATCATCAATAATTCATCATAAATAACTAATTTTTTTAGAAAATATGGACTATTTTGAAAACCAAAAAAAAAATTGCCGTATTTTACTAATGTGATGGGGTTATGGGTGCGAGCACGTTCACTATTAAAAACTCCATAAGCAAATTATTTTTTTTCTATTTTTAAAAGAATTAGTATCATTTTAAAATTTATTTTTTTCCTGAATATTACATGTAATTTTGAATTTTAACATCCATCTTCATCATTCATTATTTAAGTAATTATCATGAAAGTACCGTCACAAAATATCCCCTCGATCAAGTTGCACTAGCTATGCAAATTGATAAAAAATAAGTTCGATGGTCATGAATGATCGCATGATGATCTAATAGATAGAAATTATTGATCAGTTCAAAAATTTACACCGATGATCTTTGTGACATTTCTAGCATACTAGCAAAATTTTACTTCAATCAGATATAATTATAATAGTCAATTTAGCATGCAATTATGATTTGAATCGTTAAATGAAAAATGAGTGATTAAAATGTCAATTGGCATGTGATTATTAGATTATTTTTTAAGATAAATGATCTTTACTAATAGTTTGATTATTTTTATGGTGGTGATCGTAAAATATAAATCATATGTATATAAACTATCAAAAACTACACATCCCTTGATACACATTCTTAAGGTTTCTAAGCAATTATACTTATGCTGTTGTAAAATATATGTAACATGGATGATTCATATCTACAGAGTTTAGGTTTTATGATCACCACCATACAGATAATTCAAATATTAGCAAATTTTGATCAATGTATACTTCTTAACCATACCGAAATGTAGCAGATGCTCCTCAACAAGTGATATGTGATGATACACTATATTGACACATTTTTACATGGACACTTCATTCGACTGGCACTATTAGCCTTACACCATGCAAATTCAATAAAATCTCGAACATCTTTTCGATATTCAGAAAAGAAAATACTTCTGACATTCATCCAACTTTTATCGATATCCATCTAATAATAAAGAATAATGATTCATGAATTCTAACACCACCAACTCCTTCCTAATAGGTATGGTCCTATTTCTTTAAAAAATGCATTACTTTTATTATTGTTACAGCTTTGTTCTTTGTTCTATATTCGAAAAAAAAATCTGGCAGCATCTCCCTACAGTTCTCCAAGTACACGATATAGATGGATCATATTTTAACCACATCTAATATGTACCCAGAGAACGAATGTGATAACTATGACATAGTTTTTCATAACAAAACATAGAACACGATGATAATAATAAAATATTGATGCATTTTTGAACTACCCAAATTGGAGAATCCAAGAGCCGTTCATAGAGTCCATTTTTGGGATCCTATGACTGACTCTTGAATAGAAGTCTAAGGTTACATGATTGCATGGATAATATGATTACTAGATAGGATCCGAGATGGAGATCTGATCAAGATCATGGATCAAATTTTGAACAGAATCCCAACTCATATCCCTGATTGAAACTTGATCCGAATCCCAAATCAAGATTCGACATGGATTATGACCTAAATCCCAGACTAAGATCTCGACTCATATTCTTGATCGAAACTCGATTCAGATCCTAGACTAGATATTTTATATATATTAAAAATTAAAATATTTAGTTAATTAAAATTAAAATAATAAATCATCATCCACATGGAATATAGGAACTAAATAAATAATAAAATTAAACTATGACAAGTAAAAGCATAAAAATATAATTTAAAAAACTAATTAATTAATTATTAAAAATATCTAATTTTTAATTATTTTATCATTTTATCTTAAAATTTAGTATTATTATTATAATTATTATTATTACTATTTTTTATTTTAATATTATTAATATTATTATTTTTATTAATTATTACTACTGCTATTATTATTATTACTATTATTATTATTACTACTACTATTTTTTATTTTAATATTATTAATATTACTATTTTTATTAATTATTATTATAATTATTATTATTTTTATTATTATTATTATTATTATTATTATTATTATTATTGTTGGGGATAAACTCCGCTCCTACCAAAGTCCAGCCTGGTGCTTAGTCTAATACAACTGGTAATCATGAAAGAGCTTCAATTAGGAATGCTCTCTCCAGTAGCCGAACTCATTCAGTGGTCGAACTCCTCCAGCAGTCGAACCCAATCGAACTTCTCAGTAGCTGAGCCCCAACCGAACCCCTTCAGTCGGCCAAATATATCATTGGTCGGACCCCAGTTGAACTCCCCCAATGGTCGAATTTCTATCAAAATCTCTGAAAGTCGAACTCCTTTCGAACACCTCTAGTAGTCGGGCTTCTACGGAAGCCGAACTCCTCCTACAGTTGGCTTTCGAACTCCTCCAACAGTCGAATTTCTCCAAGAGTCGGACTCCTTTCGAACTCCTCCAGCAGTCGAACTTCTATGGAAGCCAAACTTCTCTAGCAGTCAAATTTCTTTAAGAGTCGGACTCCTTCCGAACTTCTTCAGTAGTTGGGCTTCTATGGAAGCCGAACTCCTTTCGAACTCCTTCAGCAGTCGGACTTCTATGAGAGCCAAACTCCTCTAGCAGTCGAATTTCTTCAGAAGTCAGACTTCTTTTGAACTCCTCTAGTAGTCGGGCTTCTATGGGAGAAGAACTCCTCCTGTAGTCAAATTTTTCTAGAAGTCAGACTCCTTTCGAACTCCTCCAACAGTCGAATTTCTTCAAGAGTCAAACTCTTTCCGAACTCCTCTAGTAGTCGGACTTCTATGAGAGTCAAACTCCTCCTACAGTCGAATTTCTCTAAGAGCCAGACTCCTTCTGAACTCCTCCAGCAGTTGGATTTCTTCAAGAGCTGGACTCCTTTCGAATTCCTCCAGCAGTCGGACTTCTATGGGAGTCGAACTCTTCTAGCAGTCGGATTTCTCTAGAAGTCGGACTCCTTCCGAACTCCTTCAGTAGTCGAACTTCTATGGGAGCCGAACTCCTCCTACAGTCAGATTTTTTTAGGAGCCGAACTCCTTCGAAACTCCTTCAGTAGTCAAACTTCTATGAGAGCCGAACTCCTTCCGAACTCTTCTAGCAGTCAAACTTATATGGGAGCTAAACTCCTTCCAGACTCCTCTAGCAGTCAGATTCCTATAGGAGCCGAACTCCTTCTGAACTTTTTCTTTAGATGAATTTCTACAGACGATTCAACTACTGAATGATCATGATTATCATTTATTAGGATAATTATGATTGTTATTTATCAGGATAGTTATGATTGTCATTTATCAGGATGGTTATGACTGTTACAATAAGCTCCATCTATAAAAAGGGATCCTCCAGATATATTTTCTCTAAGCTCTCTTCTCCTTCTCGAAACTCTGCTGAACTCTTTTCTGAGCACTCTATTTCTGTTGATCAGAAGAGCTAACTTGACCATCGAAGAGTCCTACCAGATTCACCACCACCGACTCCGAATGAAACTTTATTTTGTAGATCATCGATGGTGACCTCATCTTCCTCGACTTCAGCTTTATCCGGGGTCAACTAATCGATGGTCAAGTTAGCTCTTCTGACCAACCAAAATGGAGTGCTCGAAAAAAAATTTGGTAGAATTTTGAGAAGGAGAAGAGAGCTTAGAAAAAACGTATCTAGAGGGTCTCTTTTTATAGATGGAGCTTGTTATAACTATTTTGATAAATGACAGTCGTAACCATCCTGATAAATGTCAATTATAATCATCCTAATAAATGATAATCATAACCATCCTAATAAATGATAATTATAACCATTCAGTAATGAGATTGTCTGTAGAAATCTATCAGAAAGAACAGTCCGAAAAAAGTTTGACTCCTATAGGAATCTGACTGTTGGAGAAGTTTGGAAGGAGTTTGGCTCCTGAAGAAATCTGACTGCTGAAGAAATTCGAAAGAAGTCCAGCTCCTGGAGGAATTCGACTACTAAAAAAATTTGGAAGGAGTTTGGCTCCTGAAGAAATTCGATTGCTGGAGGAGTCCGAAAGCAGTTTGGCTCTTAAAGAAATCTAACTGCTAGAGAAGTTTGAAAGGAGTCTGGCTCCTGGAGGAATCCGACTGTTGAAAAAATTCAGAAGGAGTTTGGCTCTTAGAGGAATCCGATTGCTGAAGGAGTTCGAAAAAAGTTTGACTCCTGATGGAATCCGACTGCTGAAGGAGTCTGAAAGAAGTTCGGCTCCTGAAGAAATTCGACTGCTGGAGGAGTTCAAAAGAAGTTTGGCTCCTAAAAAAATCCGACTACTGTAGGAGTATAGAAGGAGTTCGGCTTCTGAAGAAATCCGTCTGCTGGAGGAATTTGGCTCCTAGAGGAATTCGACTGCTGAAGAAATTTGAAAGGAGTTTGGCTCCCATAGAAGTCCGACTGCTGGAGGAGCTCGGAAAGAATCAGACCCCTGGAAGAATCTAACTGCTGGAGAAATTTGGAAGGAGTTTGGCTCTTGGAGGAATCCGACCGTTGGAGGAGTTCGGAAGAAGTCCAGCTCCTAAAGGAATCCGATTGCTGGAGGAGTCCGAAAGGAGTCCGACTCCTGAAGGAATCTGATTGCTGGAGGAGTCCGAAAGGAGTCTGACTCCTGAAGGAATCTGATTGCTGGAGGAGTTCGGAAGGAGTTTGGCTCTCATAAAAGTCTGACTGCTGAAGGAGTTTGGAAGAAGTCTAGCTCCTAGAGAAATCTGATTGCTGGAGAAATTTGGAAGGAGTTTGGCTCCTATAGAAGCCCTCTGTTCTTGAGGTTCTCTTGATTTTAAAGGAGTGCTCCACAATGATTTAGAGTTCTTTCCAGAAAAAATGCCTCTCAGGAAAGCTTCCATTCGACGATCAACGGCCTCTGCAGCTAGATCCCGTCCAGATACATCTGTTCCCACTCCAGCTCCGATAACTCAAGTTCCACCTACAACCATGGTGGATGCGGAGCAATTCAACTTGCTGGTCCAACAAGTCCGCATTCTCATGGAGGTGGTACAGACCATACATCGGTAAGCTCCGACACAAATTCGACTGAAGCAGGCTTTTTTGGAGCCCCATGATCTAGTTGGAGAATGGTCGATTCAGGTTAGCCGATCGATGATCTCCGAAAAGGAAAAGCAAAGGGTGGAGAGCCATAGCTCAAATCATGATTCGACCCAGGGGGAAGCTTTGCCTCAATCTAATCAGAAAACTCTGAAGATCAACGATTGTTAAGATCTCCTTAATCAAAGGCTCCAGGACATGAGCCGATGGATCGAAGAGCTCCGTCATACTCCCCTCATACATAGTAATAATATTTGCACTAATCCTCATTTTTCTCAGGAGATTATGCAGGAACCCATCCCACTGAACTTTAAGCTCCCATAATTTGGGAGTTACGATGGGACCACCGATCCGATCGACCATCTGAAGGGCTTTCGAATAATAATGTTGCTTCACGGCACACCAGACGCTATTCTGTGTCAGACTTTTTCGTCCATCCTCAAGAAAGTTGCTAGAAACTGGTACTTGGTACTTAAACTAGGTACCATCTTTTTCTTTGATCAGATGAGCCATCAGTTCAAGGCTTACTTCGTTAGCAGTCGACGTCCATGCTGAGGTTCGGATCCTCTGATGACCATCGAACAGAAGGAGGGGGAATCCATTCTGGCTTATATCATCCGATTTAATGCAGCTGCATTGAACGTCCGAAATCTGGACCAATCCATTGCCATGGCCACAGTCAAAGGCGACCTTCAGAGGAATGATTTATTATTCTTCCTGAAGAAAAAGTATCCCAGGAACTTTGCCGATATGCTAGCTCGGGCTGAAGGTTACGTTCGAGTTGAAGAGGCCTTCAAGGCTAAGGATGATGAAGCCTTTGGTAAGTGGCGAATTGATGAGCCGGGTGGGCCCACCGAGGAAGGAAAGTTGAGTGAAGCTCGATCGCGCTTCCAAACTTTCTCTGAGTGCAAGCGAGTCCGAACTCCTCCCTAGGCTCGAAGGCAGGGGAGCCCAAATAGAAGGGCATGGCAGGGATCTTCCCAACGAAGATTTTATAACCACGCCCTTCTCAATGCTCCAAAAATTCAAGTGCTAATAAAAATCAGGAAGCAACTGCCGAGATCGAAAAGAATGTGCTCTTATCCCAGCAAGCGCAATCCTAACAAGTTTTGCCTTTATCATCGTAATCACGGTCACGACAATGAGAAGTATATCCAACTCCGGGATGAGATCGATGAGCTCATCAGATGAGGCAGACTAGGTCGATTTCTATGATGATGGCCTGAAGGGCGGGAAGATCGGCTGAGGGCGTTGCCGCAGCCTGAGCTACCAAGGGAAGAGGATCAACAAGGAGATCGATCGTCTCTTGGTATCATCAACACTATCTCGAAGAGATTTTGGCAAGAAGAGCCCAGCAGATCTAAGGGATCAGTGAAGAGATGGAGGATTGAAGAACCCATAACCTTCACTGAGGTAGAGGCTCAGGGGATTCAGTTCTCCCATAATGACATGGTTGTAATCTCTTTAAACATTGCCGACTATGATGTACGCCGCATTTTGTTAGATAATGGAAGCTCGACTGACATATTATTTTATGGTGTTTTCTCAAAAATGTCCTTACTCAATAACAACTTGGGGCCTATGAACTTCCCGTTAATAGGCTTCACTGGCGATGCCATACCAGTTGAGGGCATAATAACGTTGGCCGTGACTGCAGGGCAACATCCGAAACTGGCTAAGGCATAGGTCGATTTTATAGTCGTAAGGACTCCATCCATCTATAATGCTATTCTCGACCGACCTGGTCTAAATGCACTTCGAATGGTGGTGTCCACTTATTATTTGAAAATAAAGTTTTTGATAAGTTGCGGAATTAGAGAGATTAGGAGAGATCAAGCTCTGGCAAGACACTGCTACTCAATTGCCCTACGAAAGGAAGCATAGTTTGATCCTTATCCTATTGACGAACTAGATGTCCGCGATGACTTTGTCGAAGAATGGGGTGAGCCCATAGAAGATCTTGTGACCATCCCCCTGAATGATGAAAATGCGGAGCATACGGTGCAAATTAACTCCAATCTGAAAGATGAAGTTCGAAAGTAGCTTATCGCCTTCTTACGAAGGAATGCCGACATCTTCGTCTAGATTTTGGTAGATATGTCTGGGATTGACGTCGAGGATATGGAACATCGGCTAGCCATTGACCTCAAATATCGATCAGTAAAAGAAAGAGTTCGAGGCCATGCACCAAAAAGGTAGAAGATAATAGCAGAAGAAGTCGACAAGCTTCTCAACGTCGGATTTATCCGCGAAGTCAGCTATCCGACTTGGGTTTCAAATGTGGTTCTGATCAAGAAGGCCAACAGCAAGTGGAGGATATGCATCGACTTTAAGAAGCTAAACATGGCCTATCCAAAAGATAGCTATCCTCTACCTAGGATTGATCAACTGGTGGATGCGACTTCAGACCATGAGTTTCTCACCTTCATGGACGCCTTCTCTGATTATAACCAGATACGAATGGCGTCGGAGGATGAAGAGAAAACTACTTTTGTAACTGATCATGATCTTTATTGTTATAGGATTATGCCCTTTGGACTTAAGAACACAGGGGCAATGTACCAGCATCTGATCAACAAGATCTTCAAGGAGCAAATTGACCGCAACATGGAGGTATACGTAGATGACATGCTCATCAAAAGCCGAGCTTCTATAAACCACTTCACCGATCTCGAAGAGACCTTGACTGCACTTAGAAAGCACAAGATGAAGCTGAACCGACCAAATGCACCTTTGGTGTGACCTTTGGAAAGTTTCTAGGGTTTATGGTGTCGAGGCATAGGATTGAAGCAAATCTAGAAAAAATCTGAGCCATTCAAGAGATGACCGCTCCAAAGACAATCAAAGAAGTTCAGCGCCTGACTGAAAAAGTGGCATCCCTAAATCGCTTGGTCTCGAGATCAGCCGAGCGATGCATGCCCTTCTTTCAAGTTCTCAAGCAACCAAAGAATTTTTGCTGGACAATGGAATGCCAATGGATATTTGAAGAGCTCAAAAACTATCTCGACTTACTTCCACTGCTGGCAAAGCCTGAACCTTAAGAAGAATTGCTCTTATACCTAATTTTAAAAAATTATAAAAAAATATACTTGTTTTGCTTGTGGGCAAGCTAACTACGGATGCGGTCAAACTCCTTGACCCTGTTGCATTGACCCTGCATGCCATATTTTTTTGATTTTTTATTTTTAAAGGAGCTCACAATTCTTTTTAATTTAAAACTCTAATCGACTTATTTGTAATAGAATATTAGCGATGAAAATTTTTCACCATTAATATTATTATTTATGACGTAAATAGAATTTATGTCATAAATAATTAATTATTAGTGATGAAAAATTTTCATCGCTAATAATCTATCATTTTATTTTTTTAAAAAAAATTATTAAAGGTAACTTATTAGCGATGGATATTTTTCATCGCTAATAATCAATTATTTGCGATGTAAAAGATAGTTTCATCGCAAATAATTGATTATTAGCAATGAAAAATTATCGTCGCTAATAATCTATTATTTAATTTTTTTAAAAAAATATTTATTAATGAAAGATTATTAGTGACAGAAATTTTTTATTACTAATAATCAATTATTTATGATGCAACTATCTTTTTCATTGTAAATAATTAATTATTAGTAATAAAAAAATTTTATCATTAATAATCTATGATTTAATTTTTAAAAAAATATTTATTAATGAAAGATTATTAGCAACAAAAGTTTTTCATTGCTAATAATCAATTATTTGTGATGTAACTATCTTTTTTGTCGTAAATAATTGATTATTAGCGATGAAAAGTTTTTATCGCTAATAATCTAATATTTTTTTAAGAAAAAAATTATTAAAAATCATTTATTAATGATGAAAATTTTTCATCGATAATAATTGTTATCTATGATGGAAAAAGATTTTCACCATAAATAATAAATTATTAGTGACGAAAATTTTTTCCATCAGTAATAATTTTTTTTTATGATAAAAATATTTTTTCATCCCTAATAATCATATTTATAACATAAATTATTTCATATAGATAACCTAGATATTATCTATATTATTTTCATCTCTATATGCTGCCTCCGCTCGTCCAGGAAGTAGACGTGGGGAAGAAGGAGATAATATGCATGTGTCTATCACTTCGGACTACCCAAGCCGCCTTACAGTGTGCGCAAACAATAGCGATCGTGGGACCAAGGGCAGTTGGGCAGCAGAATAATTGCATATCGGGTGGTATAATACTTGTGGTTCTTATTGGTGGTGAGCCCCTGGACTCCTCTATAAATCCATCCCAAAACTAGCGTTCCATGTGCACCAGCTTCTCTACCTTCTCAGCTTTAGTGTTCAACCCTTGGTTTCCTCATCCATGGCTCGTTTCCTAGTTTTTCGTTCGTTCATTTTGGTAAGCAGAACAGCAAGGGTTTCCTAGTTATCTATTCCATCCTTGTTTTTGTCCTCTCTATTTTTTTCTTTTTTTGGGTAAAGATCTATTTCTTACTCTATCTATAGTGGTCTAATCCAGGGAACAAATTTTTGTTTCAGCTTGCAGTTGAAGCTTGTCATGCTACTTTGCCTGTAGATCTCTACTGGAACTCAGTCTTGCCCAACACTCCCATGCCAAGTGCCATCCGCCATGGGACACGTCCTGGTCTGGGATCTCTCAAAATTCTACTGATAGCAGGATTGCAATTGATTAGAGCCTCCATGAAATAAGAGCCTAAGATCCTATCTCGACATAATTTGAGCTGAGATTAAGAAATGTCCAACTCAAGCCTAACCTGACTAGCTAACTACTTTATATTTATTTTTATAAAACTCAGTAGTTTTATAAAAATATGAAGATACTATTATGGCATGCATATGAAGTGTAGGAGTATATTTCATTGAACGTAATCCAACTACGGAGCTCTCTACTATCAAAGTTACTCATGAAGGATATGGGTATAAGTGTCTCTTAAATCTGAGATCACCACAGTGACCTGTAAGCAACTCACTGTACTTAGGTACTGGACTACCTGAATTTTTAATTCAGTGATGGAAGGCTATTAGGTGCAGTCAAGTACTTGATTTGTCGGTGTGTTGAGTCAAGATGAGATTGACTCCTCCAAGTATTGGAGCAAGTGCATCGCTGTATTTTAATTTAGCAAATCTTCGGTCGGGGTAGTCCATATGATGGACGCTAAATTTTGAAATACTATGAATAAATTTTAGGATTGACAGTAAATTCTAAATCATCCTTTGAGCACGAGATCAAGGGGATGAATTATACGATAACCATATGCCACAGGTTCATCGATGTTGCATTATAATTATTCGACCTATCCGAACGTCGAGTATCATTGCTAAATGGTCACATCAATTGGTACAGAAAATTAGTTTCTATGCTACCGACTTAGGATTCAAACCTATGGGGTCACACACAATAGGAGTTTCTACTTGATCTGATGGCTGATATTGAGTCTCGATGATCTAAGACTCTATGGTCAAGAGTCTCACTGGACTAGGACTCTATAACCAAGAGTTTCACTAGACTGAGACTCTGAGCCTTTCGTGTCTGGGACTCTCTGATCGAGAGTCCTGATGACCTGAGATTCCATGGTCAAGAGTTTCACTGGATTAGGACACTATGACCAAGAGTCATAATAGACTGTAACTCTGAGTACTACTCATTTGAAACTCTCTGATCAAGAGTTCCACTGGTCTGGGACTCTATGATCATGAGTTCGATTCGTTTGGGACACTGGGTTTTCAAGAGTCCCACTGGTTTGAAACTCTTTAGGAGTTTCATGTTGATGAAACTCTGTTGCTCGGTAATCCATCTGATTTGGACTCAGATATTTTTTGAAGGATTAATTAGCAATTCAATTGCTGATTAGCTCAATTTGATTGAACGATGAGGATTCGATCAAGTCTGATTGAATTTGATTCGATTGGGTTTGATCCGATCAGATCATGAGATGACCTAATCGATATGGAAGTTTTGACCCTAATTTGATCAGAACCTAGATCTAATTAATTTTTAATTTGATTAGAATTTTATTGAATTAAGTTAAGCCTAATTTGATTGAATTTAATCTGGTCTGGATCTAGATTAATTGATTTGGTTGAAACCAATTAGGACCAAGTCAAATAAAGTTTGAATTCAAACTCTCTCATACGCCCACTATTTTTGACTTTCAAAATTTTGTACGTAGCATTTTCATTGCCCAGAAGGTTTCTGCACCCCCTCTCTTATCTGCTTTTAACTTGGTCTAAGGGTTGGACCGATTCGAAATAAGTTGAGTTTTGAATTCAACTCAGTTTGTTGGAGGTTGGAACCAATCCAACCTTATCTACTTTCCACGCCCTTCTTTTTGTTTGTCGAATATTTTTTGGAGAAATAAAAATGTGCACATATAGAAGGAGAGTCCTTCTGCGTGTTAAACACATGGGAGGGGGCGTTGGATAAG
Source organism: Cocos nucifera (assembly GCA_006176705.1). Taxonomy (NCBI): domain Eukaryota; kingdom Viridiplantae; phylum Streptophyta; class Magnoliopsida; order Arecales; family Arecaceae; genus Cocos; species Cocos nucifera. Next base: position 22,269 of record QRFJ01006537.1, read on the forward strand.
GATAAAAGGCTCACTTGATTTTTGAAATCAAGTGAGTGGTTAAAACCTCCCAACTACTCGATCCTTATCTCTTTCCATGCATTTTTCTCATGGTATTCACGTCAATAAATTATGAGAATTTTTGTGCGTGCATAAGAAGGGGTTAGCATTATGTGGTAAATATTTTAGGGTAATTGAGCATTAGTTTTAGGTGAAAAAAAATCTCAGAGTGAAGGTGAGCAAGATCCTATAGCACTTTACTTTTTTCTCATGCCTCTCTTCTCTTCTGATTTTTACCTCTAAGGATACCCAATTTTTAGAAATGATCTAAATAGGATCTATAGATCTAAAAGTCATCTTTCTATGAAAACTTATTTCATAAAAAAACTTCACACAAAGAGGGCGTGATAGGATTTTCAGGGTGTCAGAGTTTTTGGGCCGAGTAAAACCCTAGATATATGAATCTAGGTTCGGGTGGAGAGATCGAGTGCTGTGAGCATCAGATCACCATAAAATTTGAAATACCTCTTCATCATCCTCCAATATTTATGTTCTAATTTTTTGGAGTATCCAAAAAATTAAAAAGTATACGATCGATTGGATCGATCGTGATCAATCATTGAAGACCCCAGCAAGGAGCTAGCACTCTAGTGGGACTGATCGGGACCAGAAGCTCCACCAACCATAGAGGTCGAATATATGTGTAGCTATGGTGCGATACCAGAGTATTATTTGATGAATTTAGATTATGAAGATCAGCTACCCACGAAAACATATTGTATTCTGAATAGATAGATGTAGTAAAGAGTTTGCTGCATAGTTTTATTTTTAGATCTATATGAATGCATACATATTGTATTTAGATTCTTAGTATAGAACTTAATATTCTGATATAATCAAAAATTAATTAATTAAATTAATTAATTATTTATTATATTTTAGCTATTTTTGAAAAAAATTTTGAAAGTAGCACTGCAAACTCTGCACTACATCCTTCACTACGTACAGCCCTTGCCAACGAGTTACAGTAGCTTGGCACATGGCCCTCGCTAATGGGTTATAGTAGCTTGGCATACGACTCTCACCAACAGATTATAGTAGCTTGGCACATGGCCCTTGCTAACGAGTTATAGTAGCTCGACATACAACCCTTACTAACAGGTTATAATAGTTGGTATGATATGATTACGGTGCTGTCATGGATATAAGATGATTATAGTATGAATATCTATAAGCAGGATTTTGAAATATGACATGAACACATGACAAGAATGATTTACAAATCATATCTATGAAATTTCATGATTTATGCATACATGATTGATTTATGACTTATTTTATGTTATATTCTATAAAATATTTTATTTATAATATCTGCTATTTTCTAAATATTATGTTAATATGAAAAAATTTATGCTTGATCCAGTAAGAAAGTATAGATTTTACTTACTGAGCTAGTGTAGCTCATATCCTTTTTATTTTTTATTTATAGAGCTTTAAGGTTAGGATCAATGAAGGAACTAGGCTAGAAGATCTACATAGCAAGTTTGAAAATTTTGATAGCTGAATTTGTAATTATTTTTGAGACATGGGTTTGATTTTGATTATAGATTTAGATGCTCTGAACCAAATTTGATTTGATTATTTGATAAATAATGTAATTAAATCTTTATTTATATCTCAATTATAATGGATTTTTATGGATTATGATTGATAGGCTTCGTGTTATCGTTGGCTGTATCCCTCGGTAGCATGATCGTATTATCTCCCAAATTTGGGGCATGATATTTTATGGTATCAGAGCAATAGATTTAATAATGGATAGAACTTAACATCTAGTAGTAGGTTTGATCATGGGTAGATCTTAAAAATATAGTAATGGATAAATAGATCTCGTTTAGCTAGATCATGTTTGGTTGAATGAGAATAGATAAAGTTTGTTTAGAGTTTCTATTGATCATTTAAAAAAGCTGATTAATGCTAATAGTACTTTCGATAGGCGATGATGAGTGATGGTGAGAATGAAGATATATTAAGTTTTGAGGATGAAACTTTTTATAAGGGGGATAGAATGTGATCACATGATTTCTTTAAAATCAGCCGCTTAATTTTAAAGCGATCAAAAGAAAAACAAGAAAGAAAGAAAGAAAGAAAAAAAGGTGAAGAAGACTCTCAATAGGAGTCTTCTTCCAGCCGAATCTATAGAGAAGAAAATCAAATTTGAGGAGGATTGGGCCTCCCCTCCATCCTATAAATTAGATCCCCTCCCCCTTAAGAGATCTCACATGGCAAGCCAGCCCTCCTCCCCCCATTTTTCTCTCTCTTTCACCCAATTTTCATCAAAATCCTTGCATTGTACTCATCAAAAATCAATGTAGGTGGTGTGGTGCTCCCAAGCCTTGGGAGGCCACGAATGAAGCTGGGGTGAGGACTCCAAGGAGGATAGGATAGGTGTGGTCCCAAGGTTAGGACAAGAATTGTCCTAGGGTGGAGGCGGCATGTAGCTCTCCACGAGCTTGACGTTCGGGTATTGAGGGCCTCAAAGAGCTTAGTTGATACTTCGGAGACCTGAGATTCAAAGTGGAGCAAGAAATCAAAGTTGGAGAATCAAAACTATAAAAAGGATATTTTCTGCAGGTTAGTTGGCTCAATTCAAAACTGGGTCGGCTAAGTAATAAGTGGTAAAAATATACTAATAAAAGTATTAAATTATAAAATAAATTAATCTATTTCTTTAAAAATTGATATTTTTATTAATTTTATGTAGGAAAGAAGGTCATCAATATGAAGATCTTATTTTTTTGATTCAGATGAAATAAATTTCAGACAAAACGGACTTCAAACGAGTCTAGAATTGAATTTCAAAAAAAAAAATTAGTTCGGTTCAAATCGGTTCAGAAAATCGGCTCAGCTGTTTGGCTCGGTTCGACTGCAACAGCAGATCGACCCGCCGACATAGTGCTGACGTCATAATGACATTAGTATTTTTTGCGGCATACGGTGGACCGACATGAGGGTATTTTGGAATTTTTACATGAAGAAGCATGCTCCGATCGACTGAAGAATGCGGCGGTCCATGCAACACCGAGCTCGTGCATGGTCTACAAAGGGCAATTTAGGAATTTTGTCTGATCCAACGGGCGCCATTCACTGAGACTTGATCGGATGGCCGAAAATAAAGTACTAATGAACGGCATCCACAGCTTTCGATCGAGATCCAATGGTTAAGATTCATCTAGACATTAAACTAAAGATCAGAAGCCTTCTTTCTGCACGATTGGATGATCCAGATTCAATCTAATGGTTGATCCAACAGCTGGCATGAAATCTGACTTGATCTGAGTTATTTTAAGGAGTTTTTAAGTGATTTTTGAACCGTTTGATCAACATCCAATGATCAGAATTATCCAGATCCTAATTTGAGTTATTTTGGGAGTTTTAAACCTAATTTTTAATGAATTTTGGGAAAGAATTGATTTCTTAATCTATAAAACCTGCTGTTGCCGTAGAAAATAAGAAAAAAGTCGTAGAGCAAGAGAAGAAAAAGAAAAAAGTTAGAGAGAAAAAGAGAAAGAGGGAGAGAGTCAGAGAAATAAAAAGAAAAAAATAGAGAGAAAGAGAGGAGAGAGGTAGAAAGAGAAGCAAGATTTGTGAGAGAAAGAAAAGGATTTTTAATTTCTTTTGACAATCAAGATATCGATCAAGGAGCATCTTCTTCTTCAATAAGTTTTCCACATCAGGAGCAACGGACAATCAATTTCAGCAATCAAATAGTCTAATTTTTCTATGCTTTTTATTTTATTTGCTATTTTTGAACTTATTATTATGAACTAAATTTTCTTTTACTAAGGCTAAGATGTAGCCACTCTTTTGATGCAATATTCAGTGTGATTTATTTTTAATCTTAAATTTTATTCATGAGGAGTATATAAATTTGATCTTAATACTTTTAGATTATTGACCATCTTCTAATTGATCTGATGAATATAAATGTTATGGACCAAGTACATCTATGTTATTGCTTCTTGATTATATACCTTGCATTATGAATCAAATTAGAATTCATATGCATGCGGAAATTTTAGTGCGCTTTGAACGCAGCGTATTTTAATTAGAGAGTTTTACAAAATTTAATACATTAATATTTATTTAAATTATACCTGGACCAAAGGATAATTAATAAATATTGATAGTTTTGCTATGCTTGGAGGATAGTGAATAAATTATGAGACTCCACCGTCACATGAAATAAAATTAATCTAATAATCTGAATATTGTATTGACTGAGTTGGTGAATCGATTGCCTTAGTAACCCATTGCTCTTAAGTTTAAAACCCTAATAATTACACTCTCTATTTTTTTAAAATTTTTAATTATTTTTTTATTTTATTCTTTAATTTTTTATTCTCATAAATTGATTTTCTAAATAAAGCATAGAAAAAAGCTTTTCAGTACTTATTTTTCAATCCTCTAGGGACGATACTCTACTCATTCACTTAATTACTTGATCGATTGGTGCACTTGCCATAGCTATAAATTAGCATGCATCACTAAGTCTCAGAGCACAAGCAAAATAGAAATATCGAGTTTCGGGACTGTAGGCATGGCATAGAACTGGGTCGGCTCAATTTTAGACTGAGCCAACCCAGTGAAACTTAGTCGGCTCAGTGCTAAGACTGAGCCAGCTCAGTATGCGGGTAGAGTTACACGAAGGTCTATTTTGGACTAGGGTCTGGGTTGATCCTAAGGATCTTAAGACCTAGTTTGAAAGGTCTTAAGGGGGCTAATTCATATATGGATTGTGATTAGATCCAGGGGATGGGAGCATGTGAGACTTGGGCTCGGTGAATGCTTTCATGTATTGGGTTAGCCTAAGAAAGTTTTAAGCTAGGGTTTATTAGAGTTCATGTGTAAACTCTAGGATATATAAATCAGGACATTGTAACTTTTATAATAGAAGGAAATACAATCGAACTTTTCTCCCTAATTTTCTTCTCTCTAGTTCTAACACCAAAACCTTAGCTTCTCTCATCTTTCTTAGATCTTCTTCAATTTGTTGGATTAACACCCAGGTTCACACAAGAGATCAGATCTATGGCTGTGGCTCCGAGCAACCATAGGAACAACAATTGGTATCAGAGCGAGGTGATGCCAGTTGGTGGATCAACAATTGGTATCAGAGCTCGATTGAGCATGAAGGAGGAAGAAGATCAGTTTTCAGCAGAGATCAGCAGCGAGATTTAGATCTAAAGACTTTCTCCAAGCTTCGTGAGGAAGAAAGAGATCATAGGGCTGCTGTCCACCATCCCTAGTTAAGGTATTTCTCAGATCTATCTGTTTGCTGTTATTTGATTCAGATTAATCATAAAAAATAATGGATTGAAGGTAGGATTAGAGAAGTTTGATGGAAAAAAAGTTTCACGATTTGGATAGTAAGGGTGGAGGATCTACTGGTTCAGATGAGGTTGAATTCAGCCTTGGAAGATAGACCGAAGGAGATCACAGATAAGGAGTGGGTGTTCTTGGAGAAAAGGACATGTGCCATGATTAGGGTTTGTTTGGCGAATGAGATTTTGTATGGTGTGTTAGAGGAGTAAACACCCAAGGATTTATGGTCGAGGTTGCAGCAGTTATACATGGAGAAGAAGATGTGCAACAAGTTGATGCTGAAGAAGCAACTGTATAGCCTTCGGATGTAGGAGGGCGAGAATGTTGTGAGGCATATTCAGCGGTTCGATCGAATGAGCATGGACTTGCTCAATATATGGATGAATTTAGAAGAGGAGGACAAGAGTTTATTATTGCTGTGTTTGCTATCCGGAAGCTTCGATTCATTAGTGACAACTTTGCTATATGGTAAGGAGACACTTGTGTACGAGGAGATCATATCAGTGCTCAGATCTAATGAGCAGCAAAAATAGATGACGAAAAGGAAGATTTTTTAGAAGAGTCTTATGATTTCAGAGAAGCACAGAAAAGAGAAGAAGGGTGAACAGAAGAGCAGCAAGGGATCCAAGAGATGCTTCAAGTGCAAAAAAGTATGGCACTTTAGCGGGAGTGTCCGCTTTGGAAGAAGTGCATGGAAGGAGAAAGCTCGGATTCCATCAGTACAGTCATTGAAAGTAAAATTCGGATGAAATCTTGATGGTCTCGGAGGAGCCCGTAGGATGCAGTGTATCTGAGATGGTTTCGGATAGGTCTGTAGAGTGCAGAGGGTCTGAAGGGGGAGCAATGGTGTTCGAGGTACAGTGGCAGGTCCAGTAGTGCAGCATTGGGTGGTTGGCCTCGAGGGACTCGGAGACAAAGTTGGCTTCTATGGCATCAGAGAACTTTAGTTTCAGGTAGAGCACCGGGCAGAGCTGGCTTCATGGGTGGAGGAAGTTGTGACATGGGTTCAGAGTAGGGGGTGCAGAGGGAGGACCAGTATTTTAGCACCAGTGCCGGAGCTGTACAGATCTAGATGGAAAGGATTGTACAGAAAGATAGGCGTGGCTCTGAGGGGATGGTGTCAGGTAGAGCATCAGGATATACGGCAAGTGTCGGTAAAGGAACGTTGCATGATCTCTAGGGAAGTCCAGCACAAATGATGCAACTGCCAAGCAGAAGGATGCCTACAACTCCAAAGGTGGTGCAGAGAAACAAGCCAAGGACTTCAGCGATAGAGGTGACTATCCCGAAGGTCTCAAAGGGAGCTCAGTAGTTGAAGAAGAATGATAGTGGCAAGGTGAACACGAGGGGCTATCAAGACATGCAGGGATAGTAAGATCGTGCAAGAGGATGTTGCCAGGTGTGTCAAGGCTTGGATGCACTAAGGTGGAGATTGTAGGTAGTGTAGTGCTCCCAAGCCTTGGGAGGCCACGGACGGAGCTAGGGTGAGGGCTCCAGGGAGGCTAGGATAGGTGTGGTCCTAGGGCTAGGATAGAAGTTATCCTAGGATGGAGGTGGCATGCAGCTCTCCACGGGCTTGAGGTTTGGATATTGAGGGCCTCAAGGAGCTTGGTTGGTACTTCGAAGATCTGGGATTCAAGATGGAGTAAAGAATCAAAGCCAAAGAATCAAGACTGTAGAAAGAACATTTTCTATAGGTTAGCCGGCTCAGTCCAAAACTGGATCGGCTAAGTTTTAGAGCATAGGCAAAACAGAAAGATCGAGTTTCGGGACTACAAGCACGACACAGAACTGAGCCGACTCAGTTTCATACTAAGCCGATCTAGTGAAACTTAGCCAACTCAGTGCTGAGACCGAGCCGGCTCAGTGCGCGGGCAGAGTTACGCGAGGATCTATTTTGGGCTAGGATCTGGGTTGATCTAGGGATCTTAAGACCTGGTTTGGGAGGTCTTAAGGGGGCTAATTCATGTATGGGTTGGGATTAGATCCAGGGATGAGAGCATGTGAGACTTGGGCTCGGTGACTGCTTTCATGTATTGAGTTAGCCTAAGAAAGTTTTTAAGCTGGAGTTTATTAGGATTCATGTGGGAACTTTAGGGTATATATACTAGGACATTGTAACTTTTACAATAGAAGGGAATACAATTGAGCTTTTCTTCCTAACTCTCTTCTCTTTGATTCTAACACCAAAATCCTAACTTTTCTCATCTTTTTTAGATCTTCTTTAGTTTGCTGGATGAACATCCAGGTTCACGCAAAAGATCGGATCTATGGATGTGGCTACGAACAACCGTAGGAACAATAATTAAGATCGGAGACACCACCGAAGCATGAGGTAAACCCCTATACCCCTCTTCCTCTCCTTCTTTTCCTTCTTTCCATAGCCTCGAGTGCCGCCGGCAGCCACCAGATTTACCAAAAAAATCATCTAAATGAATCCCCTATTTTCTTTCTTTTCTCTTTGATTTCTCGTCGGACGGTGATGTCACCGACTATCCCTTGCTCCACCCATCGTCGGTCGCTCACTGTCGAACCTCCAATCATGCCAACGTAGCTCACTGGAGCGTGAGCCACCAACCCCTTCCATCCCCTGTTTCGGCCTAAGAAAATAAAACAAAAAAGAAAAAGAAAGAAGAAAAGAAGAATAAGAAAAGAAAAAGAAAAAAAATAAAAGGTAAGAAAAATAATTTTCTCTCTCCTCTCTCTCTTCTTTTCTCTCTCTAAGGCTTTACTTTCTCTCCCTATCTGATTCATGAATCCTAGGTTGAACCTAAGATAAAATCATGATGACCGAAGATTACTCTAAAATTCATGTAGTAAGTCAGATCCTAGTCCGACTTTCGCTAAAAATTCATAGCTTTTTGATCATGAACGATCCCTATTAAATTATCCTTATATGATCTCTAATAATCCTGATCATGATTATCTCTTTTATCGGATACAAAGATTCTCTCTCCACTTTCTTTCACTACTTTTTCTCACGAAGAAGATCTATGAATCATGTACCGAGTCATGCCTTCATCTTCTAGGAGCCCATGTTGACTCCAATAAGATGATCTGAAGCTACTTTGAAATTCATGCCATATGTCAATCTCATTTTGGCCATGTCTAGTATCTTCAGAATTCATAATTAATGAATAATGTTAATCGACCTTAGTCTTGATCCAATTTATGGTTCATGATTTTTTTGTTAAAGTCACTTAAATCTGACTTTCAGCTCGAAGACCCTGAATTATCCCAATGCTTGAATAGTCTGACTCATCCAATCAACACTCTTTTTATTATTTAATTGATGGAACATTGATTATAATTTAATATTTTTAAATAAGATTACTTGTGAAGTCTAAAGATCTAGGACGATCAAGATAATTAAAATCTTATATTCCTTACTTATTTTCAAATTATCATATCTTTTTAAGCAAATTGAACTATTGTTATAAATTCATCTTTTTTATAAAATAAAGATTAGTTTATGAGATGTAAAAATTATATTTTATTATGATCATTGATTCTATAAATATGTTTTATAAAAATAGCATATTTATTATTGGAGATAACTCCTGCTCCCATCGAAGTCCTGTCTGGTGCTTAGCCTAATGCAGCTGGTAATCACAGAAGAGCTTCAATCGAAAATGCTCTTCCCAGCAGCCGAACTCATTCAGTGGCCGAACTCCTCCAACGGTCGAACCCAACCGAACTTCTCAATGGTCGGATCCTAGTCGAACTTCTCCAACAGTCGAACTCCTTTCGAATTCCTTCAATAGTCGGATTTCTATAGAAGTCGAACTCCTTCCAACAGTTGAATTTCTTCAAGAGCCGGACTTCTTCCAAACTTCTCTAGCAGTCGGATTTTTATGAAAGCCGAACTCCTTCCAACAGTCAAAATTCTTCAGGAGCCGAAGAAATATAATATTATATGATATTATTATAATATATTCTAATTATATCATCATATATTATTATGTTATATTATTATCATAAAAATATAATAATATTATTATAGAATATAATATTATATTTTAATATTATTATAATATAACCTAATATTATATTATATAATATTATTACATTATTATTATAATAATATTTTATATATTATATTTATAATATAAATATAAAAATTATACATTATATATTATAAATATAATAATATTATAACATAATATTATATATATATATTATATTATATTATATAATATAATATAATAATTATATATTATATATTATAATATAATTATTATAATATATTATATTCTATATTTATAAATATAATATAATGTTATATAATATTATATTACTATAATATTATTATTAATATATTATATTATATTATATTATTATAATATTATAAAAATATATTATAATATATTATATTTTTATAGATAGATTTTAAAGAATAGAAGAGAGAGGAGGAAGCTTAACCTTGTATTTGGTTGGGATCATGAGAGAAAAGATAGATGAGGTTGCAAGGATGGATGGCTTACATCCACTATTTGGTTTAAAAAATTATCGAGAGGATGGATAAAAAGTAGGATTTTCTATCCATCTTAACCCACCAATTTATATCCTCCCAATTTAAAAGGATGGATTGAGTATTGATGGATGAATTTTTGCACTGATAAAATTATTTCTTATTAATTTTTTGATAAAATTATAATATTTCTTTATTTTTTCATTCATATTATTTTTATATATACTAGTAATCATATACTATTAAATTTTATTACTAATTATTTTAATTTTAGTTCATAATTTTGTTAATTATAATCAAATAATTAAAATTATCTTTAATTTCTTTATTTTGATTTACTATTTCTAATTAATTATTTATATTATATTAATTAATTATTAAATTAAATTATAAATTAAATATTCATTTATATTATTAATAAAATTAATTATTAAATTAAATTATAAATTAGCTAGTTATTTATATAATTAATTAATTAATAATTTAATTATAAAATTATTTATTAAATTAAATTAAATTAAAATTAAATATGTATATAACTTTTTTATATAATTATAAATTATAATGATTATAAGTTTATATATTACTTATTTATTTAGTATAAATTAGTATAATAAATTAATAATAGTAATATTTTTTAAAGGATATATTGGGGATAAATCTTGCTCTTGCCAAAGTCTAGTTCGATGCTCAGCCTAATGCAATCAGTAGCCGTGGAAGAGCTTCAGCGGATGGTCTTAGTCGAACCTCTTCAGCCGGTCGAACTCCTCAATGATCGAGCTCCTTCGGACTCCCAGCAGCCGAGCTCCTTCGAATCCCTTCAACCGATCGAACTCTCCAGCGATCGAGTTTCAGTCGGACTATCGCAAGAGCCAAACTCTCTCCGCGCCCTTCCAGCCAGACACCTACGGGAATCAAACTCCCTCCAAGCTTCACCTTCGGTCGGATTTCTTTAGGAGCCAAACTCCCTTCAAGCTTTTTCTTCGATCGGACTTCTTTAGGAGCCGAACTTCTTCCGGACATCCCCTTCGGTCGGACTTCTTCAAGAGCCGAACTCCTCTCGGACATCCCCTTCAATCGAACTTCTTCAGGGGTCGGACTCCTCCCAAACACCCCCTTCGGTCGAACTTCTTCAGCCATTACCATCAGTCGCCAGTCCGTCATTCGGCCCCGAGCGACTCAGTATCAAGACAGCTGCAATCATCGCCATCAGTTCACCGCAAGCGACAGCGATCCGCTACCAGACGATGATGGCCGTCACCATCAATCCATTGCAGGCGGCGCTGCAGATTGCATCTTCCCCTGGGACTGACTCCACCAGACCTCGAGCGGTCCGCTAGTACACGGCTACAGCTGTTACCATCAAGCTCCGCCTATAAAAGGAACCCTCTAGATACGCTAACCCTAAGCTCTAAGTTCTCTTCTTCTCTAAGCTCTAAGTTCTCTTCTTCGCTAAGCTCTGCGGAACTCATTCCCGAGTACTCCATTCCTGTTGGTCAGAGCTGACTTGATTGTTGGAGGGTCCTGCCGAAGCCACCCCCCATCGGCTCCGAATGAAACTTTATTTTGCAGGTCCCCGACGGCGACCTCGTCCATCTCTGCTCCAGTTGATTTCGGCGACGATCAATTTCTGCACTAAGAGGATAGTTTAGTAATAATATTATATAAATATCATCCATCCTTTCTTTCATTCTTCGTATACCAAATAGAGGAAAAAATTACTTTTATCCATCCTTCCATATTTTACCAAACGTATGAAAAGATGGATGGAGGATCCATTCATTCTGTTCTTAGCTCATCCATCCTTTCTCTTCCATTCATCCATTCTTTAATCCATTCTTCGTACCAAACAGAGTATACATGTTAAGTAAGTGAGTAATTTTAGAAAAAAATAAAGGATAAATTTGAAAATAAAAAAGTATACAGCTAGTTTTTGATTTTGAACCATTGAATGAGAAGCTTTCAATAAAAACTAGCTTATGAACCATAAGCTACCTCCATCAAATATTATAATAATTTAAATAAGCTAAAATTTTTTCAAAAGTTATCCGAAAGCTGTATGGCAAATACAGCTAATATCAATTGTTGATTACACTAAATCATCCATTTGGAGTTCATGATTCAGTCCAATGTCAAGGAAACAGGCCCATTGTAATTCTAACTCAACGTCAAGCCCGGGATGGTGCCCATCTGCCACTTCCTACCGCAGAGCGATATTGTTTGGAGTCCCAACAAATAGAGCATCTCATCGTTGGAGATGAAGGTGCGATTGCCCTAGAAAGCTTCCGTAGAAGATTTCTTTGGCTAGGCTATACTATTACAGTTTCCTTTGTCATGGCGCCTATCAGATGTTATGGTGATGTATATGTATATGATGGGCAATCAGTCCAAGATCATTGTCTGATGATGATCAAAAACTTAGAAGAGATTGAGAAGCTCGAAGAAAAGTTAGACCAGGATCTGTAGAATGACATAATTCTGCAATCCTTGACTGATGCATATGGGTAGTTCATCATGAACTACCATATGTATAAACTTCATATTACTCTGACCGAACTTATGAACATGCTGGTTACTGCTGAGTTTTCTATGAAAAATTTTAAAGGCTCAGTACTTGCTATGGAACGGACTTCTTCCAAGAGAAAGTCTTTTGGAAATGAGAAGCCGACAGACAGATAGTAATTTTCAAGGTTACAGCGCCGATACTCGGAGCCAAATCCAGGATCCCTCCCTAACCATCTTCTTCCTTGAGAAAGACTTGCACCCGGGTGCCAATATGACGTTGCACTTCATCCGGCCCACCACCGGCGCAACCTTTCTTCCACGCCAAGCCGCAGACTCCATCCCCTTCTCCTTCACGAAGCTCTCGGAGATCCTTTTCCGCCTCTCCATCATGCCTAACTCTATCGAAGCCGAGGCCATGAAGAAGACCCTTCAAGAGTGCGAGGAGCCGGCGATCGACGGAGAGACCAAATACTGCGCCACCTCGATCGAGGCCATGGTGGATTTCAGCACATCCAGCCTTGGGACTCGTAACATCGAAGCCCTGTCGACGACGGTCGACAGGGAGGCTCCACCGAAACAAGTTTACAGCATATCCAAAGTGCAGAAGCTGCCTAGCTCTAAGTTGGTGGTTTGCCATAGTGAGAATTATCCATACGCTGTGTTCTACTGCCACGCGACGATCTCAGAGGCATACAAGGTGTCGATGGTTGGGAAGGATGGGACCAAGGTGGAGGCGGTGGCTGCATGCCACACCGACACGGCCGGATTCGACCCCGAGCATGTGGCCTTCAAGGTGCTCAACGTCAAGCCTGGGACAGTGCCCATCTGCCACTTCCTACCGCAGAGCGATATTGTTTGGAGTCCCAACAAATAGAGCATCTCATCGTTGGAGATGAAGGTGCGATTGCCCTAGAAAGCTTCCGTAGAAGATTTCTTTGGCTAGGCTATACTATTACAGTTTCCTTTGTCATGGCGCCTATCAGATGTTATGGTGATGTATATGTATTCCTGTGGTATAACTAAAAGTATAAGTTCCTTGTATGTTAAGTTGGACCTTTTTTTGTGCCTTTTATTGGTGATGTATATGTATCCCTATTGTATAAATAATATTTATACAAGATCAGAAAATCTAAATAATATATTTCTACTAGTTATTATGGATGAGATTCTAAATTATAGCAAGTGGTATCAAACCGGATATGGTCAATGATGCATATATGCTAGAGGATACTGCACATGCAAGCTCAAGTTATTTAACAGCATGAAACTTGAGCATGTATTAAATAATTACAAAATTATAAATATACCAATTGGTCCATGCAAATTTATAATGCTCATCATCATCTTAATAAGTATTTAAGCTTCTATAAACCTATAGAAAACAATATGTCAGACAAGACATTGTTGTTTCTACCTAGCCAAGATGTTGGAAATTGGTATATAAGGCATGGTATGTGAGACGACCAATGTGGATGTGTAGTAAATCTTAAGAAGAGGGTAAAAATAACTAGATAAAAAGAAATGCTAGCACAGGTACCAATGATAATAGGGAAACGCAATGAGGAAGGCAGCATCAATGTAATGTGTATTGATGGATCATGAAAGAGGAGTACTGAAGCCCTCAATTTCCATCAGTGGAAGATTTGACAAAGTATTTAAGAATATCGATACGATGCTGTTGACGGAACCAGACCCTATAAATGTACATGTAACCTTCTCATTCTCAATAATGGCCTCTAACAGAATCCCTGCAAAACTGATGCTTATAGTCAGTGGACATTAGTGGAGAATAAAACCCGCGGGAAGCCCATTATCTATATCAAATAAAGATAGATATTCAAAATTAAAAACACATCCCGGTGCACAAGACTCGCCACAGCACAGGTACGTAGCTTTCCACCGATGTGTAGGGAGGCAGTTTCTATATATATTTTGAACCCATGACAATTAGGTCGTTATGGAGAGTTCTTATCGTTACGTCTGGACCTGCCCTCTATTGCACACATATGAGTAAACTATAAAATATTAATTTATCTTAGTTGTTTTTGATAAGCAAAACGAAATTTGGAGAAGAACGACCTTGCATAGCTACCTCCTTTAGACGTAATCATGAGGCTCCAAATTCCATCGGAGAATATTCGATTTGGAGGCCAATTTAGTTATAGAACCCTCCTTCCCATCATATGGGTGAATCTAATTGATGAGTACGTCACCCCAGCCCCACCATGGGCCAATAGACCAGAGACCTCTTCCAGATATATTGGGAGAAAGGGAAAATGAAAAAGCATGCAAACTTGCCAAGGGTAGAGTTTTGATATGCCTTTCTTCAGGTATAAACTGCATACTTCAGAAGGAAGTCAATCGGTAAGCCTGATCAAACGATCATTCAATAGCATAAAACTGGATGGAGTTGTGGCTTCTTCATAGCTGCCATGACGAATGTATAATATGTACTTATATTATTATTTATAATATTTTGTAATGTAATGCAGGAAATTTGAAGAGTCTTGTTAACCAACAAATGCAGTTAGATGGTACTCAAATATTGAGTCAAGATGAGATGCCAGTTGAGATTTTAGGTACAAGATTAGGACATTTCACTATAACAGGATCCATTTTTTGTAACGCAAAAAATTCATCATAAATAATAAATTTCCATCACTACTAATTATTAGCGATGAAAATTACATCGCTAATTCTTCATCGCAAAAAAAGAAATTGTAGATAATAATTAACGATGAAAATTTAATTTTCGACACTAATAAACTTTTTTAGATGAAAAATTTTCATCAAAAAAAAATTATTCATTAAATTATCTGCGATGAAATTATTTGCGACGAAAAATCAAAATTTTACATCATAAATAATTTTTTTCTCATTGAAAAATATTCCATCCTAAATAAAAAATTATTTACGGTGGAAAACAATTCATCGCAAATAACGATTATTTGTGATGAAAATTTTTCATCGCAAATAATTTCTTATTTGTGACAAAAATTTTTCGTCATAAAGAATTTTTTATTTGTGACAAATTTAATTCATCATAAATAATTTTTTATTTATGATAAATTTTTTTCATCGCAAATAATTTTTTATTTACCATAAATTTTCTCATCGTACATAATTTTTTATTCATGATGAATTTTTTCCATCATAAATAATCTTTTTGCGATGAAAAATTTTTTATCATAAATAATTCCATCATAAATTAATTTTTTTAAAAAATTATAAATAAATATATTTTATAATTTATATTTTTAATATTTATATTCATAATTTATAAAATTAAAATAAAAAATTTATAAATAAATTTCATCATTTCATCAATAAATAAGTTTCATATTTTTATTATATAAAAATATTATTACATCAAGTATTTTTTCGTAAATATAAAAGATCTAAAATAAAAATAAAAATATACAAAAATAGACTGTCGATCGTTAAGCATCGATGGTATCTAGAGATGGAGAACAGACCGAAAGAGGAGAGCGCTTAAATGAGCTCGGATCGGCCTACTCCTGCCTCATCAGCTGCATCATCGGCTCCATCATCTACATCTAAAATAGCTAGTACTCATCGATGCATGCAGTCAACTCAACAGTCTACTATCGATCCTCAACAGTCTATCTCTATATCTTCGCTAGTCGGACATCACAAACAACATAAATGTCAGCCCCGAATGAACGTAAAGATGTAGGAGTTCTGATATCATGTCCTAGCCTTCTAACATAACAAGATCTCATACCAAGTATCTGATCATAAATCTCATCATGTATGGGTAAGATTGAGCCCTCTAGGATAGGCTGAGATCTAATGTCTATCATACGATCCTGAAAATTAAATTTATAACTATTCTAAGTTTTTACTAAAAATCAAAATATCAATAAAAAAAATAGTTGAAAAAACTTACATAAAGCTTCTAGCTTCCGACCGTCCAATCACCTGACCATCACTGATGGATTTGCTAGTAGATCTCAATCCTACCAGGAAGCTTGCCACTCTCTACATCTCTCTGTAATTTGAGAATAATTAATAAAATTTTTTTAAATAGTTAAAGAGTTAAAATATGATAAATAGAAATTACTTACAATCTGCTCCATACGACGACCAAATGGCCTTGATCCTCCATGATGCGAGACTGTCCATCTCGTCCGATTTGCGGTATTTTTGGCATATCGATCCTGCATAGTTAACATTCAAATTAGTTAGAAAGTAACTAAATTTAAAAATAAATAATTTAATTATTAAATTTTAAATAAAAAAAAGTTATTTGATATGCTGGATCCTCGTACGTGCGGCATATGATAGTCCGGTCCTTCATAGTTATGCTATCATATGGCTGCTATCCGCCGCCTCCATCCCTTGGTCGTGCACTACAGCGTGGCGATGAATGCGATGTCAATACTTCTTAAAATGTGAGCATAAATGATCTTCTATAGCTTGTCGCACGCGATTGTGCTCAAAATCAATAATATCAAATATAGCCTACGAATAATAAATCACTACAAGAAAATTAGATTTTAGCGACGATAACAAATCCCGTCGCTAATAAAGATTTTTGCCACTACAACACCGACAAAAAAATGAAGCCGTTGCTAATAATATTAGCGATGGAAAAATTTATTTCTAAAAATATAAAAAATTATTTTAAAATATTTAAATAAAAAAATTATTAGCCATGGCAAATTTAAATTATTAGCGATAAAATATCGCCGTCACTAATACCAAACTGTTAGCGACAACATTATTATTATTAGCAATGGCACGTGCTGCCGCTAAAATTATTTAAATTATTTAAATTTTTTATAATATTTAAATATAAAATAAAATTAGCAATAATATTTTTGAATATTAAAGATGAAAATCTACCATCGCTAATAGCTTTTTTTAAAAAATTATTTAAAAAATTATTGGTGATGGAATTAGTGATGGCATATTTAGCCATCGTTAATAATTTGCAATTGGTCCAACCCAAGTTCGAATCCAATTCAAAATTCTGCTAAACCAAATTTAATTAAGCTTTGAATCTAGGTCTTACTTAGATTATAAAATCTAATTAATCTCAAATTACATCAAGATTTATTAAATTAAATCTAATTTAAATCAATTAAGATAAATTGGTGGTTAATTTAGGTTCAATTCGAATCCAATTAAAAATCCTATCAATTCTAATTCAATTAGACTTTTAATTCAAGTCCTACTTGGATAGAAAAATTTAATTACTTTTAATTTAAGTCAAGCCTAATTAAATTTAAATTAATTTAAATATTTTAAAAAAATAATTTTTAATTTATATTCAATTTGAATTTAATTCGAACTCGATTCGAATCCAATTCAAAATTCTATCAAATATAATTCAATTAGGCTTCAAATTCAAATCTTACATGGATTATAAAACTCAATTGATCTTTAATCAAGTTAAGATTAATAAAATTAAAGTTAATTTAAATTAATTAAAAAATAATTTTTAATTTAGATTTAATTTAAATTCAATTCGAATCTAATTCAAAGTCAATTAGATTACCTATCAATCCTAATTCAATTAGACTTTAAAATTCAGATCCTACATGGATAAAAAAATCTAATTACTTTAATATTAAGTTAAGTCCAATTAAATTAAATTTAATTATAATTAATTAAAACTTAATAATTTTTAATTTAGATTCGATCTAAATGCAATTAAAACTTGATTCGAATCTAATTCGAAATCCTGTCTAACCTAATTTAATTAGACTTTGAATCCAAGTCCTAATTAGATTATAAAATCTAATTACATTTAAATTAAGTTAAATCTAATTAAATTTAATATAATTTAAATTAATTATAAGAAAATAATTTTTAATTTGGATTCGATTTGAATCTAATTCGAAATCGTGTCAAACCTAATTCAATTAGACTTTGAATCTAGGTTTTACTTAAAATATTAAAACCCAATTAGCCTTAAATTAAGTCAAGTCTATTTAAATTAAATCTAATTTAAATTAATTAAAATTTAATTCATAAATTAATTAAGTTTAAAAATTTAATAAAATTAAATATTAATTTTTAACCATCCAAAAAATGAACTTTGGAGGATAAAAAAATTAAGGTAAAAAATATTGTATTAGCAATGGCTTTAGCCATGGCAAGAATACTATCCCTAATAATTTAAAAATATTATTTTAATTATGTAATTATTAGTAACGAAAATAATGTTATTGACGGTCATTTTCGTCGCTAATATTTTTTTGCATATTAGTGATAGAAAATGATTATTAGCGACAGTATCTGCCATCGCTAATAATCTTTCCGCCTCATTTTTTTTCCTTTCCATTGCGCACCCTCATTTTTTCCCACTTCACTGCCCCCCATCCCCTTATTTTTCCCCACCCCATCACCCATCAGTTCCCCATTTTCCCACCCGCACCATCCTCCAGCATTTTTATCCTCCACCGCCACTGTCCTATCCCCCCATCCTTTGATCCCCTCATCACCCTCTCTCTACTCAAGCCAGCTGCCTCCCCTCGACTGCACCCAACCCATCTTTCCGAGCCCCTAACCACCTCCCAAGCCCTCGATCATCTTGATCCCCCAGTTGTACCCAACTCGCCTGCTCGAGCCCCTGGCAGCCTCCTGCCTTTCCGAACCTTCAGTCCTTCGGTCCTTCCATCATCCCCTCACTCCTCCGATCGGTGGAGATCACATATGGCCTGTATCTCACTTTAAGGGGAAAGGCGATGGAAAAAATTTGGTCAATGCTATCTCTATATTTCTTCTGTTCAGGACTAGTTCATGGGATGGAGGCATTAATTGGTGCAGTGTAATAAATTAAACAAATATCTTTTCGTAAACAGATCACGCATGCCTTGCATGTAGGGTGCTAGTTTTTTGACATTCTCATTTGATCACGGATTCCATTAATATTTAATCTACTTGGATGATGACTAGGTGCTTCTAGAAGTATAATGATGCCGAAAACTTGATAATCTGACCTAACTTTTGATAATTTTATTGTATTGAAGACGGGTTCTACCGTAGGATTTGATTTCTTATTACATCGAACTTGAATGTAGCTTTGCTTGAATCCAAAATTCCAAACATGTAAAAAAAAAAATAGGAATATAAAGAGAATTGGCTATACGACTTGTATTAATTTCCTTTTTTTTATATTTAAATTTATGTCTTTTTCTCATGTATGTTCTTCTTAACTCTTGTCATTGTTATTCCAACTCCAAAATTTCAATTGATAGATTATATTTTGATTAAACTAAATATAAATGTAAATTTAAATCTTTCTGAAAATTGACTGGATTTTTTCTACAAAGTTAATCTTATTTACTTTCTATGTCATACTCATTTTCTATTGCAATCTACTGCAACCATACTAAATATGGAGGCTAGTGAGATCATGATTCTTTCTTGGCCAGTTATCCCACTAGAATCATGTGCTAGTTGAATCTTAAAAGAGCTCACGATGAACTTGAATCCAATTATTAACCAAGTTTGGATAAAAGTTGAGATCTTACTCATTTTGGTGGATCAGAACCGAATTTCAACTTAATTTTTTCCATTATATTTGGATGTGGATACAACATGGATCTGGTCCGATACCGCCTCATTTATAGTTCTGCATGTTTCTAAGGTGTGATTAAGGATATCTCATGTTTTCAATTAATAGATTGCATGAGACATGGCGGGCGGGATAACAACAAAAACTTAAACACATAAGTCAAAGTCTTTTTTTAAGGACCATTAAATAGCAAAGTCGGCTGAAATGTGATTCACACTTTTTTATTTGGTAAAAGGACTTGGATTGGATCTATCGTTCCAAAAAGTTGGCAGCGATCTAAGAAAGAATCCTAATCTTACAAAATTAGATTCCATTCTTGTCAATTCCATATTTCAAATCCTAAGGACCCTTATTCTCAAAAACATTCCCAAAGACCTAATAATTCAGTATATCAAATCAAATATCATATAAGTTAAAAATTGAATTAAAAAATCCAGATCCATGACTTATGGGAAAGCGTCCGATATAGGCTCCTTGACTTGTGATTCTAATGTTGAAGGAAAAATAACCAACATGATGACCCCCTTGTTAACAGGATATATGAAATATCTACAAATTCACCTTTGTGAATTCCTACCAAGTAAATGCACAATAAAGCAATTATGAATTATGATCTCTACCAAAATCCTCTACTTAATTGTGGACGACTTTTTTTTTTTTTTTTCCGCTTTTCCCAATATTGCTTGCCTAACAGAGAGATGGGCATGCATAATGTCAAGGATTTAAATAAAAAATAAAAAAAAAAAAAAAAAAAAAAAAAAAACAGAGAGATGGGCATGCATAATGTCAAGGAAATATAGTGAAATAATTTACTATTTTTATCAAAAAAAATAGGTGTTTGTGGACTTTCCATTTATGTCCCACTGCAGAAACATATCTGCACGTAATAGCAGCAATAGGAGGTGGGAAACCACTTCTAAGCGGACCTCTTTCTTTTTCTTTGTTTCATAAATTTGACATTTGTGTTCTTGATTTCATCACAATGCCCTCTTATTTGTTTCGTTTTGGTTCAATTTGTCCCAAGACCAGTGTCCATGCCGGCATACAACTCCAGTTGACAGGACACTACCAAGGCTAGCGCGAGGAGGATGTTCTTCTTTTGTTTTAATTAATAAAATGAAAATCCACGAAGAAAGGACTGAGAAAATCCATCTTTCTCACATGCACCTCACGTGCCTAAAACCTTTTTTTTTTTTGGTAAACCTAAAACTATTTCTTTAAAGAATACTCTGGATTCTCCTTTCTAACAAGGAATTTACTCAACAATATCTGAGGTTCATATGTTGCGTTTCTTTTCTAGCAAGGAATTTTCTAAACCACAAATATAGAATACTAAACCGGAACGTATCGTGTGTGGCATTTGCAACTGCCAACAAGGCAAACCGCTTCTATTCAATTTTTTCCTCATGGTAGCTCTAAACAAAATTATTCACTACGTACGTGATTTTTGCATTACTTTGGCAGTTGGCACGTACCGCTTAGATATGACATTTTGAAAGCAACGGAATTGCTGCTAGAAATTAAGTGCAATTTTGGTGGAGCCCAACTGAATTTAATTATTTGAAAGCCCGGAATTGATCAGAAATTTTTGGTGGAGCCCAAGTGCCCGATCATTTAAAGAATTTAATCCTATCAAGTCATGTTAGATAGAACCAGTGCCCCATGACTAAGTTAGACACACCAATCTTGTTACAGAAAACAAAGACTGGTGCTCTCATTCACAGGCCTTACAACAATGGATGTTAAAATATGGTTGCCTATTATTTTATGAAGAGTGGTCTTACAATAAAGAAAAATCTAACAAAAAGGTTACTATATGATGTATATGTATCATATGACACATAATATTGCAGCTTGGTACAAGACAAGGTACAGATTGCCCATGAGGAATTATGAGTTACGCGTATTGCATGGGAATTATGGGTTACGTTAGCATCTCTCTCTCTCTCTCTCTCTTGTCTCTCTCTCTCTCTTCTCTCTCTCTCTCTCTTTTATGAGTCCAATGACAAAAATCATATTTAGCTTCTGCGCAATGCATATCTAGATGTAGGTTATCAGCTTGCATGGTGAGCCCTCTTATAACAAGAATTTCTGACGTGAAGAGATCAGGAGATTCACCTAAGCATTTGGCTGTGTGGCATGAACCCTTCATGATCTAAAAAGCAAAGATGAGCCAAATAGATTTTTTTATTTATTATTATTATTATTATTATTTTATTTTTTTTGAAAAAATATAAATTTTAATGTGCCAATAATAGAAAGCCACTTAGATCTTACCACCAAAAGATGTTGAGATTTTTTGAGGAAGAAGAAGAAAAATGCTGAGACAAGAAGGCAAGTCCGCACCGATGCATGGGTTTGATTGGGGGCTTGAAAGGAAAACAAAGGCGCAAAGGAGCATGATAATATAATTCATGGGCAATACAGCTCTAGTGAGACAAAAACCTCACAGAAAAAAATTAGGATCGGCTACTCCCTTATTGATCTCATTTTAGCTGGCACCATACTGGACGGTCAAAAATCATCATATGAGCTATATTTGATAGGGAAAGAGTCGATAACATATATAGTTGGCATGCATGCTAGCCGTCCTTCGAGATATAGGCGAGTTTAACCGTGAGATGGGTAATGTGTTGCCCATTCAAGCAGCACCGGCTTCTGTGGTGCGCATGTTTAGAATCCCCACTCAGACAAAATAATTAGTATGGAGGGAATTTGAGCTTGCAATCTCTAGCAAAGTTGAACTCTACTGCCATGTTGAGAAACCAATTTATCCCGAAAATTGATGAGGAAAGAATAAAAAATGTATGCCAAACTTAATAGTAACTTTGTATGTGGTAACCTGACCCACGGTCTGCATCCATCCCCTCGTCGTAAATAGTCACCCTTGAACGATTTACATCCGAACTTCAAAAATAATAGTATGGGAGGTCCAACTCCTTCGTTACTTCTCAATAATAATAATAATAATTTTATACATAAAATATTGTATTATACTACTAGATTGAAATCAGATTAGATATGGATCTGATACTAATATATCCATATCTATATTTATTTTATTTGATGAATATAAATATGGATACGAATATATATATATATATATTAAATATATGATAAATATATATATATATATATGATATTTATTTTATTTGATAAATATATATATATATATATATAAATATATATATATATATATATATATATATATATATATATATATATATATATATACGATATAGATATATATATATATGTATGTATATATTGTATATTTATATATATATATATGTATGTATATTATATATATATATATATATATATATATATATATATATATATATATATATATATATATATATATATTATATATACGGATATAATTTGAATATCGGAAGTATGAATATAAGTTAATATCATCATACATACATACATATACATATATATATATCTCGGAAGTATGAATATAAGTTGGATAATTAAACTTTATGACTATAAAATTAAAGGTATTACTAAATACATGATAAATCAAGTTAATATCATGTCTATATAGTTATATATATTTTTTAAAAATTAATAAGTACTATATAAAATTATATAGGATTACAAGTTGATTCGGATATTCAAATATGGAGCAGATAGTTGTCTATCCGTATCCATTTTTTTTTTTTATGGATATTAATATGAATATAGATACTGATTGGATCCCCAAATTTTTATTCATATTTAAATTAATTTGGATATAAAAATAAATTTAGATAGATATTATCTATACTATTTTCATCTTCATATGCTGCCTCCACTCGTTCAGGAAATAGACGTGGGAAATGAGAAGATAATATGCACGTCTATCATCACTTCAGACAACCCAAGCCGCCTTGCACTGTGCACAAACAATGGCGATCGTCTTTCTACCAAAAAAAAGAAAAGAAAAACAATGGCGATCGTGGGACCAAGGGCAGCCGGGCAGCAGAATAATTGGATCTCTGGCAGTATAATGCTTGTGGTTCTCATTGGTGGTGAGCCCCTGGACTCCTCTATAAATCCGTCCCAAAATTGACGTTCCATGTGCACCAGCTTCTCTACCTTCTCAGCTTTAGTGTTCAACTCTTGGTTTCTCATCCATGGCTCGTTTCCTAGTTTTTCTTTCGTTCTTTTTGGTGAGCGGAACAGCTAGGGTTTCCTAGCTATCTATTCCATCCTTGTCAATTTCTTACTATTATTTTTTTTTTTTGGTAAAGATCTATTTCTTACTTTATCTATAGTGGTCTAATCCAGGGACCAAATTTTTGTTTCAGCTTGCAGTTGAAGCCCGTCATGCTGCTTTGCCTGCAGATCTCTACTGGAAGTCAGTCTTGCCCAACACTCCCATGCCAAGTGCCATCCGCCATGGGACACGTCCTGGTCTGGGATCTCTCAAATTCTACTGATAGCAGGATTGCAATTGACTAGAGCCTCCATGAAATAAGAGTCTAGGATCCTATCTCTACATAAAATTTCAGCTGAGATTATGAAATGTCTAACTCAAGCCTAACCTGACTAGCTAACTACTTTATATTTATTTTTATAAAACTCAGTAGTTTTATTTATTATTTAGTAAAAGCATATCATTTTCAAGCTAACTGTGTCATATCACTACCAACCTACAAATTTAAATATGGAGTGTTTATCAACAATTTTCCTAGAACAGAAGTATAAAAGAAGCGCTGACAGTGTCTAACAGTTGAGATTAATTAGAGATAACATATATAGAGAGAAGGGCAATGGAATATTCTAGCCATTAAATTAACCGCCATTTATTTGTTTCAAGGAAATAATTAGGCTAAAAGCCTAATCCCTTTCATTAAGCCTAATCCCTGTTGTGCATATTTCAGAGACGCTCGCGCCTGTTTGGTCAATGTTCTTTCTTTTTTTGCTTGATACATGGGCAGCGAAAAAGAAATTAATGGCCATCGAACCAGAAAAAAAAATTGGCAAAATTATAAGTCTTTTTTGGCTAATAGAAGCTCTCGTGGGGATGCAGGACCTGCCGGCAATTTCTCAAGCTAACCATTCCAAAAACAACATGAGCTCTGCTTGAAATTAATTACATGGCTGGCTCAAGCTCTGGAACTATAATCCAACCCAGCCTAACCATGATTAATTACATGCCTCGTTAACAATTCCTGCTGGCTGTACCCTCTGCTTTTACTTAAATCATTTGATTATGGATTACCCATCTTCATGTAATTAACATGAATGATAACAATAATTCCTGCGTAATTGTAGGTGTGTTTGCAAATGAGAGGCGGAGGCCGAATATATTCATTAATTACGGCGCCGCTGCTCAGAGCCAAATCCAGGATCCCTCCGTAACCATCTTCTTCCTTGAGAAAGACTTGCACTCGGGTGCCAAGATGACGTTGCACTTCATCCGGCCCAACACCGGCGCTGCCTTTCTTCCACGCCAAGCCGCCAACTCCGTCCCCTTCTCCTCCACGAAGCTCCCGGAGATCCTTTCCCGCCTCTCCATCACGCCTAACTCTATCGAAGCCGAGGCCATGAAGAAGACCCTTCAAGAGTGCGAGGAGCCGGCGATCAACGGAGAGACCAAATACTGCGCCACTTCGGTCGAGGCCATGGTGGATTTCAGCACATCTAGCCTTGGGACTCGTAACGTCGAAGCCCTGTCGACGACGGTCGACAGGGAGGCTCCACCGAAACAAGTTTACAGCATATCCAAAGTGCAGAAGCTGCCTAGCTCTAAGTTAGTGGTTTGCCACAGTGAGAATTATCCATACGCTGTGTTCTACTGCCACACGACGATCTCAGAGGCGTACAAGGTGTCGATGGTCGGGAAGGATGGGACCGAGGTGGAGGCGGTGGCTGCATGCCACACCGACACGGCCGGATTCGACCCTGAGTATGTGGCCTTCAAGGTGCTCAACGTCAAGCCCGGGACGGTGCCCATCTGCCACTTCCTGCCGCAGAGCGATATTGTTTGGAGTCCCAACAAATAGAGCATCTCATCGTTGGAGATGAAGGTGCGATTGCCCTAGAAAGCTTCTGTAGAAGATTTCTTTGGCTAGGCTATACTATTACAGTTTCTTTTGTCATGGCGCCTATCAGATGTTATGGTGATGTATATGTATTCCTGTCGTATAACTAAAAGTATAAGTTCCTTGTATGTTAAGTTGGACCTTTTTTGTGCTTTTTATTGGTGATGTTTATGTATTCCTGTTGCATAAATAAAAGCATAATTTCTTTTGTAAGTAGGTTAAGGTGAACTTTTTCTTTTTTGTGGCTTTTATTTATGTGATGGTGCTCAAGTCGTTAGCATTTACTCACGATGGCATAAACTTGTGTCGGACGTAAATGAACTTTGCCCAAGTTATAGAAGCTTTCCGATCTTTCTGCATTTGAATGTATTTGATTTGAATTTCCTGTGTTAACTAATTAAAAAAAAAGATTAGCCAACGGTTGGGAGGGAACTTGGCTCCTATCCCTCGGGAGGAAGATATAAGTTTAATTCCACATCTGCTCTCGACTAGATAGATCATTGATATTTATAAAGAATCAAAAAATTTAAATAATATACTTTTACTAGTTTTTGTGGATGAGATTCTAAATTATAGCAAGTGGTATCAAACTGGATATGATCAATGATCCATGTATGCTAGAGGATACTGCACATGCATGCAAGCTCAAGTTATTTAACAGCATGAAACTTGAGCATGTATTAAATAATTGTAAATATACCAATTTGATCATGCAAATTTATAATGTTCATCATCATCTTAATAAGTATTTAAGCTTCTATAAACCTATAGAAAATAATATGTCAGGCAAGACATTGTTGTTTCTACCTAGTCAAGATGTTCGAAAATTGGTATATAAGGCGTAGTATGTGAGACGACCAATATGGATGTGTAGTAAATCTTAAGGAAAGGGTAAAAATAACTAGATAAAAAGAAATGCTGGCACAGGTACCAGAGGGAACGCAATGAGGAAGGCAACATCAATGTAATGTGTATTGATGGATCATGAAAGAGGAGTACTGAAGCCCTCAATTTCCATCTGTGGAAGATTAGACAAAGTATTTGAGAATATCGATACGATGCTGTTGACAGAACCAGACCCTTTAAATGTACATGTAACCTTCTCATTCTCAATAATGGCCTCTAACAGATTCTAATGTATCCCTGCATAACTGATGCTTATATATAGTCAGTGGACGTTAGAATATTGATCATCGTGATATGATGTTATAAGTACTAAAGGTAAGAAACATAAAAACTTGTGCATTCACTGTGAAGAATAAAACCGGGAAGCCCATTATCTATATCATATAAAGACAGATATTCAAACAAAAAAAAAAAAAAGAAGCCAAGAGACATAGTGTTAATTATGTTACAAAATTATCAACATTAAGAAGACATCCCAATGCAGGAGACTCGCCACAGCACAGGTACATAGCTTTCCACCTATACGCAGGGAGGCAGTTTCTATATATATATTGAACCCATGACAATTAGGTCGTTATGGAGCGTTCTTACCATTACGTCTGGACCTGCCCTCTGTTGCACACATATGAGTAAACTCTAAAATATTAATTTCTCTCAGTTGTTTTAGCTTCTCTTTGATATATATGTTGGAAGAAAAGGAAAATGGAATCATGCAAACTTGCCAAGGGTAGAGTTTTGATATGCCTTTCTTCATGTATAAACTGCATTATTCAGACGGAAGACAATTGGCAAGCCTGATCAAACGATCATTCAATAGCATAAAACTGGATGGAGTTGTGGCTTCTTCACAGCTGCCATGACCAAAGTATAATATATACTTATATTATTATTTATAATATATTGTAATGTAATGCAGGAAATTTGAAGAGTCTTGTTAACCAACAATTGCAGCCAGATAGTATATAGATCAATAAAGGATAGCATAATTTAAATTAGTGATCGAAAAATAAAAGAATAAATTAAATTTGATTATATTTTATTTTTTAAATCAGTTGTAAAATCAATTGCAGAATCGATCGCTAAAATTGGTTATAAAATCGATTGCTAAATTTATTAAAATATTTTTTATTAATAAATTGATCATAAAATTAGTCGTTAATTATTTTTAAATTTTTTTAAATTAATTATCAATTGCAAAATTATTTGCTTTTTTTTAAAATTAATTTATCATTCACAAAATCGATTGCTAATTTTATAAAAAAATATTTTTTATTTATAAAATCATTCACAAAATCATTCGTTAATTATTTTTTAAAATTTTTAATTAAAAATTGATCATAATTTATTTTTTTATAATATTATAATTTTTAAAATCGGTTGCAAAATCGGTCTCTAATTTGTATTTTATATATTTTTTATTGCTATACTATTTTTTATTATATAATTTTTATTTTTTTATATATTTTATTTTTTCTAATGTCGGTGATAATGGGGAGCACGATGATGGTGGAGGTCGGTGACAGGTGGTGGTTTGATGTGGTCCATTGGTGGATCGGCATCACACGCGGTCCATCGTGGATCCTTAACGGGTTTACGCATGAAAACACGACATATGGGGCATTTTGGGTATTTCAAAGAGCTAGCATGGCGTGTGGTGGCTGGTTGGGTTCACCATGGACTCGATCTATGAGCAGTCCATAGGTCCAAAAAGGCATGATCCTGCAGCCAAGAAGCTTTGCAATCATCGTCCAACAGCCAGGGAGGATATTTGACTTTGAATCGGTGTAGAGTCTCCGATCTAGACTTAAATTGAATCGATCCAAGGCCTTTAAAAAGACTTGTGGGCAGATGGCTTATGGTGTGTGGTTGACAGAGTCCTGTGGAGTGGTAGACGATAGCAGGCAAAGACTAAGCAGCAACCGTAGATCCTAAAGAACACTAGTAGAGAGCTAAAGCAAGAGGCTTCAGACAGACTACCAGGCAACAGACAACGGTCACTTAAAAGGATCTCCTAGAGAGAGCTTTTATAAAGGATGAGAGGTGAGAGCTTCTAGTTGAGAAAGATTGTGTATATAAAGGGTCGAGAGTGTGAGAATCTTCTTTTGTATTTATTTTTTTCATAGTGAAGCCTTTGCATGTCGGTGGAGGTGGACCTTAGTCTAGTCCATGTACTTGATTGTATCTTCTTTTTATTTTTTTTTTCTGCTATAATAAATGATACCAGATCCGCAATAGGATGATGTTGAACCCCAACATTTTAGTATTGATTGTGTCCGACCGAAGGAATATGATAGTCATTAATTTGACCTTGAACCATTCCTTATACCCGATCATTCACAATCACACACACAATACGAGGTGTGCACTATTTTGGCCATGTGCAATTTCTTGATTCTTGTGGAGCAACTAGGAACCATTCCCAAGTTCCCCAATTACGGCCTCACAATGCTCTCACTTAAGTGATGTCTCTAGGGTTACCCAGGTGTGAAGGGTATCTCAACAAAAATATATATGCCTTTGACACCATTAAGAGTAAACTCAGTCTAACGTCACCTTTGAAATATAGGTCAACATCATAGGAATGAGAGAAATAAATATTATACTTCATAGGTCAGATCAAGAGTTTCGTTCTTCGCATTGAATCTCTATCATGGGATCTCCAGTCAAAAAGATTGGATATTCAATCTTGTGATATTTTCATATGGGCTTTAATCTCATTCCTCTCGATGCAGCAATGACTTGGCCTCTGTTTAGCCCTTTGCTCAAATTATCTACCATATTTTGATTTGAATGCACAAATAATAGTGTAATAATGCCATTGTCCTTATTTTTCTTTACAGACTTGTATCTGATTTCTAAATATCTGTTCATTTTATTATTGCAATTTTCTTGATTTAACAAATCTAATATTGATCTATTATCACAATGCAAACTTATGGTAGATACAGGTTTAGAAATAAATGGCAATTCAAAAATAAAATTTTTTATCTATTATGCTTCTTTGGAAGTAGTATCTAAGGCTATTAATTCAACCTCCATTATGCTCCTAACAATAACTGTTTGTTTAGTAAATCTCCAAGTAACGATAGCACCATCAAGTAAAAATACAATGCCACT
The DNA here is from genome assembly GCA_006176705.1 of Cocos nucifera. NCBI lineage: Eukaryota > Viridiplantae > Streptophyta > Magnoliopsida > Arecales > Arecaceae > Cocos > Cocos nucifera. The sequence continues at coordinate 52,222 of QRFJ01006537.1, forward strand.
GGTTGATCTCACATCGTGAGAATCTGTTACCCAATTAGCATCACTATATCCTTCAATTATATTAGGAAAACCACTATAAAATAAATAATAATCAATAGTACCTTTAAGATACTTAAATACTCTTTATAGGGCACACCAATGATCTTGGCTAGGATTACTAGTATATATACTAAGTCTAGATACACCATATAAAATGTTAGGTCTAGTATGGTTCGCAATATAAAATAAAAAATCAATTATTTATGCATACTTAGATTGCATAACAGGTTCACCATTATTCTTATTAAGATGCATACTCGAATCAAACGGAGTAGGAACATGATTAACATCATAAAAATTAAATTTCTCAAGCATTTTTTCTATAGCATGTGATAAGGTTAAAACAATACCATTATCATTCTAAGTTATTTTCATGCCAAGAATAAAATATGTTTCATCTAAATTTTTCATATCAAATTTGAACATAAATATTGTTTAACAATATTAACAACTTTAATTGAACTACCAAATAGCAAAATATCATCTACATATAAGCACAAAATTACATAATCATTTCCAAAATATTTATAATAGACATATTTATCATACTAATTAACAACAAACTCGAAACTAATTATAACATTATCAAATTTCTTATGCCATTGTTTAGGTGCTTATTTAAGACCATATAAAGACTTAATTAATTTACAAACTTTATGTTCTTGACCTTTAATTACTAATCCTTCAGGTTGTTGCATATAATTTTTTTCATTTAAATCATCATTCAAAAATATAATTTTAATATCCATTTGATGAATAAAAAGATTATGAACTGAAGCATATATAATCAATGTATGCATAGTAATAATACGAGAAACAGGAGCATAAGTATCAAAATAATTATTATCTTTTATTTGAGTAAATTTTTTTGCTACTAATCTAGCTTTATACTTATCAATTGAACCATCAGGTTTTAATTTTTTTTTTTAAAATATCCATTTACAACCTATTTTCTTACTATCGAGAGGTAAGTCAATTAAGATCTAAGTATTATTTTGTAGGATAGAATCTATTTTACTTTGGATAGCTTCTTTTCAAAATGGTGTTTCATCAGTAGTCATAGCCTCTGCATAAGTCAAAGAATTACCTTCAACTATATAGGCAAAGATGTCATCACCAACATCTTTTTCTTTTCTGACTCTTTTACTTCTCTGTAGTTCAGGTTCAGGTTGTATAATAGGATCGATAATTTTAGAACTAGAAGATGAAGAGTCACTAACATATATTGGAACAATAGAGGAACTATCATATGATTTAAATGGAAAAACATCTTCAAAGAAATTAAAGTTGCAACTTTTTGTTCTATCAAAGTATTGTTAGAAATTCCATAGATACAAGAATCAATAACAAGAAATCTATAAGTATTACTATTCAAAGAATATCCAATAAAGATAGTATTTATAGTCTTAGGATCAATCATTGTTCTTTTAGGCTCAGGTATACTAATTTTTGCTAAACAACTCCAAACCTTAAAGTAACCTATCCTAGGAGCTCTATCAAATCAAAGTTCATAAGGTATATTAACTTCTAATTTCTGAGAAACTCTATTTAAAATAAAAGAGGCAGACATGACGGATTTCCTCCATAAATTTTCAAAAACCCCAGACATTAATATCATGGTATTCACCAGGTCAATAAGGGTCATGTTTTTTCGTTCTGCCACTCCATTAGACTGAGGTGAATATGGAGCAATAACTTCATATTTAATATCATGTGCTTCACAAAATAATATGAAGTTATTAGAATTATACTCATCCCCACGATCAGATCAAATGATCTTAATGTGCTTATCTCTTTGATTTTCAACCTCAGCTTTATATACCTTACATTTATCTAGTACCTCATCTTTAGACTTAAGTAAATATGTATAATAGTACTTAAAATAATCATCCATAAAGGTGACAAAATATCTACTACCACCTCTAATAGAAATTTTAGTAGAGTCACATACATTAGAATGAACAAGTTCTAATAACTTTGAATTCCTTACAACTTTCTTATAAGGATGTCTAATTTGTTTACCTTGAACACATACTTCACACTTCTTAGATAAATCTACTTTATTTTTAGGAACTAGATTTAAATTCATCATATGTTGTAAAGTACTATAATATATATGTCCTAATCTATCATGCCATAAATTGAGAATTCAACATTTAAAACAACGAAACTTGAACTTTTATTAATATTGTACGGTATTACATTAAGTTTGTACAAAATATCACATGAATATCTTTTACCAACAAATAATTTTTCATAACTTATAACAAGTTGAATACTATCAAACATAAGATGATAACCATCATAACACAATAAAGTGTTAGATATGTGTGCCCTAAAAGCTAAAATTGACTAACATTTGTAATACACATCTAAGAGCAAAATTATAATTTTGATCATAAATAATAAAATGGATTATTTTCTATCATAGTGTGTATTTGAAAGTATCTGTGATACATCCATTGAGTTAATGGTAATGATAGTTCATATTTTCAAGAGTTGAAAATTTAAGACATAAATTTTCATTATTAACTCATAAAATGCTTCCGACCTTAGGATCATCATGAGGATGGTGATTGATCCGAAAGGTTGATGTATGATCGCTTTTTTAGGATAGATGAGTCTTGAGTCTATGGTGTAGAGCATCAGAGTGAGAGTACAGATACTCGTTAGAGAACAAGAACACTGAGCGTGACCACTTCGAGCAGTCATGAGGAAGTCTACCTTCTCATCAATGACTGGCTCGAAGCTGTAGTAGTGTGTCTAGTTCTTTAACCTGAGGTGCATCGACAGTTCACCTTGAGAGTGTTATAGTTTGACTATGCCATAACTCGATCTCCTAGCCATTTAGAATCTTGAGATGTATGTTGGCTATAGCATATTCATTGTAAAAATTAGATTGCACCAATTGGTGATCTATCTATCTCGGTAGACGAGGAGCAGTCCTATGATGATCATGAGAATCAAGTCCATAAGCCCATGGCCATGGCGGTGTGAAATGATAGAAAGAGTTTTTATTAGAGTTTTCATATCGGACTTGAATCGAATGATTAATTCATATGATGAAAATTAGGAATTGACGAGATTATCTTAACCCTAATCTGATCAGAGCTCAAGATAGTGAAACTTAATCACAAAGATAACTGCATCAAGAGGTTCATTTTTAGTTCTGATGGATTGCCACCATATGCTGCTAGGTGTCACTAGTAGATTTTGGAAGTAATTAGAATGATTTGGATGATCGATCATACTAGTTATCTGAATCAAAAAAGTTCTGATCCATCGGAAGGTATTTCGATGATGGCAATAATAGAGATCATCACATATCCCATTACCATACGAAACTGAACCTAACTGGATTATACAAACAAGAGTTTGGATCTAGATATCATCAATTGGACTAATTCAGTTCAATTGATTTGAATAAGATTCAATTAGGTTCAAGAAAATCATGCTAGCACACGATTGAGCCTGATATTCTCCTTCAATAATCATTAAAAGTTATCTCAACTAAGCCAAATATGTTTGGCCTCATTCAAAAATCTTTACTTGATCTGACTAAAGCTTGTCCAGGTCAGAAAAGGGTTGTTTTAATTTATAAGATAAATTTGAGACAACATCTGTCATTTTTCATTACCAGCTAAATCTTGTTCTTTGACTTTGGTCAAATGTTGACCTTTGATACTTAGACAATTGCCTATGTATCATGCACCCATAGGAGAGTAGATGGGGCTTTGTCCTCCTGCTAAAAGAAGAAAGAGAGGGGCCGCACGCCTAGGGAGGCATGCACCCAAAGAGGATAAAGATTGGAGTTCCATACGGATGGGACTCCAGTTGCTTCATGCTCTCTACTTGGATGGCATCAAAGACTCTTCTTTGACGAGTCTTGGTGCCACCTAAGGAGGTTTGTGAGGGACTCTAATCTGATTGAGTCAGATGATGTCATCCCATCAATCAAATTTAGATATGATTGCATAAAGAGCCATGATTGGCTGGGATGATGTGGCACTGCATGGTGCAGCAGGATCCATATAAATCCTATCTGCGCCTAAGATTGAGAGCTTCTACCCCTTGCCCATGCTACATAGCCCCTCTCTCTCCTTCTCCATGCCTCCTTCAGATTCTCTCTCTCCTCTCCATGCTCAAAAATTTTGGGCTTCAGTTTGGTGTGATCCAAGCAAGAGAAAGATGATAAGAAAGCAAGAAGATAATACTACTGCAAGAGACAACACCCGATCTTCAAAAAGGTATTTTGAAGATCTTCAAGATTAGATCCAGATCTGATCTTTGAAGTATAGATCGAGAAGAAGAAGATCTCCAGATCCTATTCTAGTGGATACCGGTAGAGGTCAGGCACTTGCGTGAATACATCCAAAACCTCAGGCAAACATCAGGATCATCATAGGATAATAGGATTACCCATAACAAGGTATAATTAAATTAAATTTAATTTTATTTATTTATTTTATTTTATTTCATTAGATCAATAAAATAAGATTTGAGGAGTCTTAGATCTAATTTAGATCTAAGAGAAAATTTTTAAAATATTCCTCTTGATCTAATCAGATCTAAACGAATCTGATCCAAAAAATAAGATTTTTTTTTTCAATTAGTATCAGAGCCAGGTATCCATAATTATTTAGATCTAATTTTAATATAATTTTAATCTAATAATTAGATAATTTTAGATATCATATTAGACGTGATTAGATCTAAAATTAAAAATTAAAAAAATTAAATAATCTAGATCTAAGATGTATGAGATGCATGACTAGACTAAGAATAGAATTGTTCTATGAGTAGTCTAGGATGATCATAGTTTTAATTTAATTAATTATAATTTTAGATTTATTTATTTATTATTTTTGATATTATAAATATTATAATTAGATCTAAATAATAAAAAATAAATTTATTTAATTTTATTCATATGAAATATGATAGATGCATGTTTAGACTAGTTATAGAATAGTTCTATAAAGTTGTCTAGAATAAATTTAATTTGATATGATCAAATATAAATTTTATTTTTTAGATATTTATGAGATAATTTAGATCTAAAAATATGCTTGATATGATACATGAGATGTATGCAAAACATATTTTTAAGTTAGATCAATTTTATATACGTGATATATATGTAGATCTAACTAATTTTGTAGATTCATCATATTTCTGATTAAGGCATTCTCCTTGGCCATCCGGTCATAAGAATAAAATAGGATTTAAGCATCCTCTCCTCCCATTCGATGGGATGTTCTTATGATGTGTAGGTGTGCTGCACGTTCGTCCTTAATCAAAAATCAAAAATTTATTTTCTACAAAATTCTAGATCCTAAAATCCTAAAATTTTATTTACATATTTTGTTTATGAATCCTAAACTTAATTAAGAATTAAGATTATAAAATATATTAGGTATAAAATTAAAAATTTTTAGATCTAAAATATATTCATAAAATTGGGTTCGAACTTGGGTATCTCAATTAGGTCTAGCGGTTGATCAAACTAAATCAAGAGTCAGTTAGATGGGATCAAGAGTGCTTAAATTGACCAACCTAATAGGATTAAGTCTGGGTCAAGATTGAGTCACATGAGTGATCGATTAAGTTAAGACCTAATTAGGCTCCGTGGTTAAAGTCTAGATTGTAGGTTAACCCGATTGATTTTGGCTCAATAATTTGGTATCTAAGATAAGTTTGGTAGATACGATCGACTGATTTTTGATTGAGAGCTACTCGATTCGAATGCGTTCTTATCGAGTTAATGGCATATCCCTTCCATCGATCTCACTTACCTAATCATATTTATTCTGATATAAGATGGCTAATAATCCAAGCTAACCCATGCCAATAGGTTAGTCATAATGGTTATGATTATGTCAAGTCAAGTTTAAAGAGATCTAAATCAAATCTTTCTAAGAAAATATTAAGTCTAAGATCTTCCATCATTGTAGATGTGCAGACCCTTTTCAAGATTAATTATTCTCGACTGGTCACAGTGGTTCAATTGCACCGAAAAGATATAACCATATCTATTAGGCAATGGATGCTACGGGTTGGAGGGTGGATTGGACTCAATATTTTGGATACGATGAGAGACCCAATTAGAAATCCAATCTATGAAAATGGTGGGTTTGAGTTAATTAAGGAGTGAATCAATATTCTGGGCATGGTGAGATTCATGAATTAGAGACCAAGCATGGGTGCACCATGATTAGAGAATCGTTGGATAGGAGTTGTTCACTCATTGACTAACCCATCATCAATAACTATTAGATGAGGTGATGAGTCAGTTGATGGGACTACACCATCTACTAAAAATTATTAATCATGAAAATTTTTACATCTCTATAAAGGAAGTGTAGAAATTCGAAAAAATAGTAGAAGCTAATTTATTTAAAAATTAAAATCTTAAATAAATTGTTCAAGTTTTAATTACAAAATCTAACTAAAAACTTTGACTCTCTATAGAAAAATATCTCCATCCAACCCACTAGCCCATATCTTCGACACCCATAGACCGACCAGATCTAATTACAAGAATTGACTTCAAAAGAGAATTTCTGATCTTGATATATATACTTTATACAAAGGGATCATATACGTCACCAATAAAGGCAACAAAAAAAGGTACCAACTTAACATACAAGGAACTTATACTTTTAGGTTATAGGCAACGGAATAATATACAGCAACAGTAACATATAGTCGCCAAATGAAAAGAAACTGTAAATAGTTAGTAGCTCACCAAAGAAACTCTTCTACGAAGCTTTCAGGCAGATCGCACACTTCATCTCAACGATGAGATGGCTCTACTTTTGTGGACTTCCAAACAATATTCGCTCGCGGTAGAAAGTGGCAGAGCGCACTGTCCCGTCTTGACTTGAGCACCGTGAAGCGCACGCTCGGGGTACGAATCCGGCCGTGTAGGTGTGGCATGCAGTCACCGCCTCCTACCTTGGTCCATCCTTCCCAACCATCGACACCTGTATGCCTCTGAGATCGTCGGTGCCAGTAGAAACACAGCGTATGGAATAATTCTCACTATGGCAAACCACCAACTTAGAGCTAGGCAGCTTCTGCACTTTGGATATGCTGTAAACTTTGTTTCGGTGGATCTCCCTGTCGACCGTCGTGACAGGGCTTGACGTACGAGTCCAAGGCTGATGTGCTGAAATCCACCATGGCCTCGATCGAGGTGCGCAGTATTTGGTCTCTCCGTCGATGCGCGCTCTCGCACTCTTGAAGGGTTCTTTACATGCCCCGGCTTCGATAGAGTTGCATGATGAGAGGCGGAAAAGGACTCCCGAAGCTTCGTGAAGGAGAAGGGGATGGGATCTGCGGCTTGGCGTGAAGAAAGGTTGCCGCCGGTGGGCCGAGATAGAGTGCAACGTCATATGGCACCCGGGTGCAAGTCTTTCTCAAGGAAAAGAATGGTTAGGAGGGATCCTGGATTTGGCTCCGAGTATCGGCGCCGAGTAACTTGAAAATTACTATCTGTCGTCGGCTTCTCATTTCCAAAAGACTTTCTCTTGGAGCAGAAGTCCGTTCCATAGCAAAGTACTAACGCCTTTAAAAATTTTTCATGACAAACTCAGCAAGTAACCTCAGCGTCATAAGTTCGGTCAGAGTAATATGAAGTTTATACATATGGTAGTTCATGATGAACTACCCATATGCATCAGTCAAGGATTGCAGAATTATGTCATTCTACAGATCCTGGTCTAACTTTTCTTCGAGCTTCTCAATCTCTTCTAAGTTTTTGATCATCATCAGACAATAATCTTGGACTGATTGCCCATCATGTGTTTTAGCCTTAAAAAGTTGTTTAGTGACCTGAGACTTGGCTGTGCGACTCTATTCATCATATAACTCTTGCAGGTGAGCCAACATTTGGCGAGCAGTCTTGATATCTTCATGTTGGTGCTAAAGCTCATCACACATTAAGCCCAACATGTAGTATCTAATCTAATTATCTTCATCCATCCATTTTGCTAAGAAGATGCTCTCTGTTATAGCGACGGATGGACTGATAAGGTGGGGGGATACGTCAATACAGAGTGTACTCTCTCGAAACTCCAAAATGATTTTAAGA